>QXVX01000426.1:92264-103665 GCA_013436065.1 Halocynthia aurantium | reverse complement strand
AATGGCACCCTGCTTGCAAGTTGATCTACTAGATACATAGATAGAATTGGATATGCTAGATTCAAACCTTGCTGGTGCTCTGCCACCGAGTGATTCCCCATCTCCCTCTCCTTGTTTCCCTTGACCAGGACCAGAAGAACTCTGATACAAATCAACATTGTTGTAAATCTGCATCCATACATCTGATGTCTTTAGTCCACCTTTCCTGATGATTAAAAAAATAGTTGGAATCTAGTCAAATAAAATGTCCTACAGCTAGCATGGTACAGTATTACGTATGGGTAGTCACTCTCAATGCTTGAGCTGCTGGCGGTTCTCTGACTGCCACTGCATGCCTTTTCAATGACTCAGTGACAAGGCTGTAATCAGAAACTTCAAGAAATCTGGAACACAAAATGTATGATGATTAGATATTACCTATTAGCTGTTATTCATTCCAAAGGTTGAAGGTTAACAATTTAGCATAGGTTCACTTTTGTCAACAGGTAGGTAACAAAGCTTACCTGCTTTGCGAAACCAACAACTCATCAAGACATTTATTCGTTTGCAGTTTCTTGTACTGTTTCTCCTGTAGAGCATCTTTGTGTGGAATTATCTGAATGTATGATGTCCAGTTGCAAGGTTTCATTAGACAGTGAGCTGGTGAATCTACACCCCAGTGTTCATTTCCTTAAAAAGAGATATCCAAACTACAGATTAAGAATTAGGTAGGGAGTTATATAATCAGAATAGATGATACCTTCTGGTACACAGTCATACTGAAAAAATGTTTTGCATTCTTCCTGAGTGTTCAACAGCCTTTTAAACTGCCTGTTAACAGCTCCAAAAAGTTCCATCTCATCTGCAGAACTGGTCAACTCTGTGCGAATTGGAATCCCATATTCGGTAGCGAGTGCTTCCAAGTGGTCTCTGAACTCGTCAAGTTCGAGTGTGTGTGGAGGAATTTCAAGTGTAATTTCATTTGAAACAAACCCTTAAGAAAAATACCAGTTGTGAAAGCATTACTGTTGGTGGTCAGAATCAGTTTTTGTCACACATACAAAATCTTGAAAAAGTACCAAAGTACATGTACACCACCAATTTTCCGACCCCCCCTTCTTCCAGAGTCTTAGGGGACTCAGTTTTACTAGTCACGTAATAATTATTCAACAATAGAAATAAGTGTTAGTTATGTTAGCATTGTACGGTGGGAAATCTTCAAAATAAACGAATCCTTGGGTAAAACTTGATCCAGGTAAATTATCAGCTTTATTTGCTTCACATTTTATGTCCTTTGTTATCGCTAGGTACTGAATGAAAAGTAAACAAAGTAACAGTTTTTACTTCCCATGTTTGTTAGGGGCGTTAGTGCCCTTGAGTGTTCATTCAACATTAAGTGTCAATTTGATTTGCAAAGCAAACAAAAAGAGTAAGCTTGTGACAATCATTAATGCAGTTCCAGTTCCTTAAACACTTGATATTATGACTATGAACATAATATGATAAACTGTCCATTTTACCTGAAAATGCTTGCTCAGCAGCCCCAGCAATTCCAGGTTTCGCTGAAAACTGGTGTGAGATAGACGGGCCACCGGAAATCGAAAACTCAGAGCCTCCTATCATGGTTTTCCACATTGACTTGGCCTCAAAGCCACTTCCCACCACTTCGACCTGCGCACAAGGTTGGAAATTAAGTGCCATGAAACCACAGAGTACAGAAGTAGATGAAAGTAGAAAATAGTACAATATAAAATTGCTGAAGAAATCAATGTGAACTTATGAACACAAGTTGCGGAAAAATATTATGTCAAATAATACCCAGCATGCCATGAAGTTTGGATACTTTTTACTAGTCAATACTGTGGTTGCTGTGCCTTGAGTAATATCCACAACTGGGGAGTGTTCACAATTCAGTAAGGTTAGTAATTAGTATTGTTTGTAATTAGTAATTGAAATATTCTGTGAACGGAACTAAAGTGCCATCTAGCATTAAATTTGACGAATAAACTTTTAATGATTGCTGTCGTTAGACATTACATTATGGAAATGTAATGAAAATTCTGCTATGTCATATTCTACTAAAATAGGCTTTGCTAAATAAATAGTATTGAGCACTCAGTTTGGCAAGAGAGAATCAAGCACCTCTTGAAATTTTTGAATCATTTCAACCGCGAAACTTCTCAATTTGAAAAGGGCAAGTGAAATTTCATGAAGTGGTTCTACAACCACACTTGGTAAAACACAACGTTTCACAAGTGCTTTTGAAGAGCTGACCCCACAATACATGTACTAGAATTAACAAGATGATTTTAAATGCAGAGTAGAAAATAACTCACCTCTCCAATAGGCTTCAATTGAGTTCCCAATGTGGGATCTATACTGCTGCGATGAATAACAGGAATCCACTGCAGGATTCTGAGGAATGAAGAGAATTTTCGGATGGAATGCAAGCTCGTCACTAGCCAACGCAGATAGATAGCAATGTCTTCACTTTTGACGCTGTAATTACCAACAAAATATTGTTAAACAAAATGGTTTGTGCATCCATTCAATTCAAAGATTTCATGTAAAAACACATACGATTTATCTAATTGGAATTTGGTTATAAAACTTTGTGATACTAAACACAAAGAAGTCGATTTAGGCTGTGAAATGAGTGATACATGACAAAGATAGTGGAATATATATATATTTGCTTACCAATTCATGTCCTTTTTATCCTTGCTTATAAAGGAAGTGTGTGCAGATGACAGCCTATAAGCTCTATGCTTTGCATCTTGATATTCTAGATCAATTGCCTTTAGTCTTCTGACATATTCTGGGTATAGTCTCTCGATAGCTGCTGTGTGCTCACAGAATCTACGCCATCTTAGAAGGTGTAAATGCTTGCATTGGACGAGAGATTGAATTCGGTCTAGGAAAAACTGCAAAAAAAATACTATAATATTGAATAAAATTGCCACATTGCCACATTTCACAAAATTGTATTGAAAAATAATTGAATTTCAATCTGTTTCTTTATGTGTTAAACTGATAATTCGTTCATAAAATGACCACCTATTAAGAAGGATGAAGCTAATTACCTGATGCAGAAGAAGAGGAAGACTTTGTTCCGTAATATCTGATTTCAAAGCAGCATCCAGCTCTTTCATCATAACATGACCTTGACTTTTAACAGGTGGTCCTTCACTCACATCAAGGATTTTAGCGATTGTGATTCTTCTTTCTTGTTTGTAATATTCTATGCTTTTTGGCAGAAGCACTGAACTAAATTCAGAATAAAATATACAGAAATTAGTCAATAAAATAGATGAATGCATTCTTCGCAGTGATATTAAATCAACATGAACTGCAGTTTTACAAAGGTGAATTAATGCTTTAATGCCATGCCATAAGAGCATATGATTTTATAATGGAAAGACAAATGACAAATGGAAGATGACTGATCAAAAATGGATCATCATGCAATGCAATTTAGGTTTGATAATTGATACATTTTTCCAATGTTTAAAATGCTCTTATGCATGTAAATCTATTTCATAACGAACCTTATCGGCTTTGACCAGTTGCCAAACAGCATATCTGCCTCTTCGATTCCATCTTTGAGCTCAAGAAGTTCTTTTTCAAGGGATTTCTCTAAATTCTGCACTCTTTCACTGCCAGATACTTGATAGTGATTCATGGTTCCTTGATTCTAAAAAATAAGATTTACATATGAACAATCATATAATTGAAAACTATTAAATAAACTACAATTATGTGAATCGTGCATAGTTACCGTCGAAATTTGCAATTCTTCATCCAAACCTTCTGGAATGGCGCAGGAAAACTACTTTCTTTATTGTCTTTTATTAGGCAAACGATAAGTAGCTTTGAAGCCGGATCAGAGCCATAAAAACTCCCTTATTAACAACGTCCTTAACGAGCAACAACCAATCTCCAGCGTCGCATCGTGCCATAACAACAGTATTTACGGAAGTTCACTCGAGGGTTCAAAGTTTATACAATTCAAATATTATCTAGAATTGCGTAGCAATAAAAGAGAGTGAAATGAAGATATAGATACTGTACTATGATCATAGTCTTTAAATACTAATATTAATATACTTATAATAATATTTAATACTAAGCTATGATAATATTGCTGCTTAACATTCAGATGTCTAATATGCAGCTACAGCCATGCAATAGTCAAATTACTCATGGAAACACAACATTTGCTTACATTTTTTTTAAAGTCGATATTTTCCTTAAGGCAAATAAAAAGTGGAAAAAACAGTAAAATACCAGCTGGTTCAACATTTTCTGAGAATCTTAAAAGAAGCGCAAATGATGATGGAAGGTGAAGTGATAGGGCGAATAAGGCAGGAACTTTTTGAACACGATATCCCTCCATCGCATCACTTCTTGTCAGCAAAGAAAACGCACAACAAGAATTTACTTTCACATTGCCGGATGCCCAGCAACAGAGGAGTGACACTCAGATAAACTTGCAAAATACTGTACTCTACTGTAACCGCATCTATAAGTTTAAAGAATTATGTTTACCAACACAATGCACACAACTTTGTTCATGATATTTTATGTTTGTATTAAAGAAAGTTTTACAGGGATTCTTATAATATATTCATCACGTTAGCATACGAGTCCACTTCAAACAACTCTCTTTCATATTCAGCAAGAAACCTGGAAGGGAAAATATTATTAGAATGACTGAACGTACAGTGAAACGTAGCTAAATACCCAAAAAGGAAGCAATTTATAAAATCCATAAACTGACTTTAGCATTAAGTTCAAATGCTTGACTAGGATTCGAAGTTTGAAATCTGGGATCTCCATTCCAGCAAGTATATCAGGAATATTAACTGCAAAGATGTATTGCAGTTAATCAAAAATTATAAGCATGAATAAGTAATTTGTTTACAATATAAGTGCACACATGACTGTACTATACCAAATAAGCGAAGTAGATGATGTATTCCGTATATCAATGAGGGCGAAACAATAACACTGCTATCTGGTCTGTAATCTTTGGGAAGTATGAACCAGTTCCATGCCTAAATGCAATGATTCATTTATTGTGTACATACTGTACAAGTGTAGGTGCGGTGTAGTAAAACCAGTCAAATTGTATTACCTTTGTAAGTTCACCGATTTTTTTTACATCATTTCCAGCAAATGCCATGTAATGCTCTCGATCCATGCGTGGGACAGCATTGAACAGGGTTTGGTGTGAACTAGGTAGCAAACAATAAATACTTGGATTGGATATATATATGGATATTGTTACCAATCACGTAATGACATGGATCCTACTACATCAACAGAAACAAGAATTTTTACTATGTAGAAATAGTTGATACACTAAACGTCCATGTAATTCATGCAATTACTTCTGTGCTTCTGTGAGAGTACTCTCTTTGTCATGGGTAATACTTGATGGCAGTGGATATTTGTGCTTCATGGATGCTCGCAAAAATATATCTGAATCCACGTAAACAAAAACTTTCCCTTTACTGTGTGAATGTCGAGATTTTGTAGGAGATTTTTCAGCATCTATGGAGATAATTTGGTGAAAAATCAAACTTTAGCGAGCTCGATACTAGCAGAAAAAACATATATCTCATCCTCAAAAAAGTTGGAAGCACCTGGAGTTAACTCTTTTGTCTGAAATTCATTTTTGTCTCGTTTGCCAACTCGATACGCTGTGTCACTGTAGCCGGAATTCTGAAAGTAATTGTTCTTTATATGGTAAATGTAATTTTCACTTGTCCTTAAATAAATATATGATAAAAGTACAACAAGGGTTAACCTGGTAGAACCCAAACTCATGATGAGTCAACCGACTCGACCTCCGCCTCCCTTTAGCATCCTTCGACAAACCGGTCTGATCCAGATTTGGTTGATTCGGTATCAGGTACTTGTGAGTCTCTTCAATCAATTGTTCTTCTGCTGTTTTTTTCCTGTGAAACCAGTTGAGGATTTAGTATTATTAAATATGGAACCTTATATCGATAACAGGAACAAGTATAAATTACAAATGTAAAACATTGAAGATCACCAGTGTCTCAGCAACAAATAGAAATGAAAGTAAATTTTACTTGTGTGGTGTTCTCGGCTGTTCTTCATGTGCACTGCTGTTTGCACATTCACTCAAACTCCTTTGCTTTTCGGGCGTTTTCAGTGTAACAGTTACTGATTCTTCACTAAATGCTATAAAACAAAAATGTAATTCAAAAACTAAATTCGATACAGATATCTATATAAATTCTATATAGCTCAGTCAGCTCTGATATCAGTATAGCCTACATATGTACATCTTGTGTATAATGGTGCCTGCAATAAGTTAGCTCGCATTCATTCTGACTGGCTGCTCAACCAGAGAATTTGAAACGAAAAATTACAGTAAAATCTTGTTACATCAACGTTGGATAACTCTCACTTCCAGCGAGGTCCAAGTGATTGGATCGGCCAAAAAATATATATCCGTGCAGGATATACCTGTACTTTAGATAGATATAGATCTATTCTTACACAGAGCTCGCTTAGTCTTTGTTTGTTCCATGAGATCGGAAATGATTTCATCTGGATTTTCTTTTTTTATGCTTTCAACATCAACAGGAGATAAAGATTCCCGCTCTTTCGTAGGAGAATTTTTGAATTCTATCATATTGAAATTGGTGTTAGTCAGAGTTTAAGAGCTGGAATAAATGACTGCAAAGAATAAACCGTGGTTACCAAGTCTCTTGGAAACCGATTTTGAACCAGAACCAGATTGCTTTTTCACCTCAGATCTGCAATGAATCACTTATTAATTATCAATATCAATGGACCAATGAACATGGGCTCAACATACGGAATATTCTATGGATAATTATTACGGTTAAAAATAGGAATATCAACAAGTACCAACAGTTACTGCTCTACCCAGTTACTATTTTCTACTACATACCGCACATAAGGCACCTGGTACCTAACTCCATAACCAGTTTTGCATTTCCAGAGATTGTGTGTTACAAAAAAAGATTACCAAATAAAATTGCCAAACGAGTATCCGGGTAATAGAATGCAAGTTACGTTCCTAGGTATGAATAACTAATCGACCACAAATTTTTACCTGTGTTCTCTATCACCGATCCTCGTACATTTAATAAGATTCTTGAACTGCTCCCTTTCCGGATAATACAGAAGAACAAGAGGAAGCGCGTAATCAAACAGCAGCTTAAGATCGCTGCATACTTCTTGACAAAGGTTGAGTCTTAAAAAAATTAATAATAATTAATGCTGGTCCTAATAATTATAAGGTTACTGTAAAATCAATCATTCTTTGAACATTGAACCTTTTTTCTGGTGGTAAACCATCTGAATGTGTTTGTGATGAAGATGCAGTGAATCGAGTCTTGTCTGTAGATAACGCATTGTGTATCGCGAAATGCTTGGCATAGTTTTCCAAAATTTGGACGACGTTAGGAATGAGTGGAAGCTTGACTACCTAGCCCGGTAATAAAATAGAGGTTACTGTATATATCTGTAAATGTCAAATTTTTTCACCCGAAACCATGACACATAATATGGTAAGCGACTTATCTACTAACCTATTTAAAAATTAATAATACTTTTTTCCAGGAGACAATTACTATGAGGGATGTGTGGTATTACACAAGAAGCCTTTGTCAAAAGTAAAAGTTATCAAGTGGAGTTAGATATGAACTAGATTACTTATGAACATTTGGTAATACCATTGGATAGACTGTAAGTTTAAATTTTGTTTGGAGATAAAGTGACGATGATAACTTCCAAGGGTATTAATAAACAACACAAAACAGCCTGCGAATTTAACAAGGGTTATTGCTGGTGCAACTGTTTACAGTATTTATGGTTATCAGATGCCCAACTTAGCTACAATATGATTCATGTTGTATTCCAGAACCTACCATGTTACGTCTAGTTATCATTATATTATCTTCTTCTAATCGTCTTTGTAGCGAGAGCGGAATGTCAAGAAAAGCCAGTCTTCTAACATGACTGTCATCTTTGCTGAATATACTTTCTTGATCTAATACATCTTCTTTGTAAGAGCATGATCCACCGACATCTTGCAACCTGTTGCGTTTCTATAGTATGAAAACAGTATTTCCACAATTATTTCACTAGACCCATATTCATCTCGAGTTAGAAGTTGTATCTTCTTACTTCAGGAGGTTCTCCTTCATCTGATTCTGAGAATCTTCCTCTTGTACTATTTGTAAAGTCAGAATCAAAGCTTCCATCTGAACTGGAACCTTCGAAACAATACGAAAAAGTAACAAATCAGAAAATAAATATATAGAATAAGTTATTCCGAGTCACTCGAGCCGCCATATTCAAACTTATTCAAACTATGATTTTAATGTATAGTAGTTAGTATGTGATTCAAATTAAATTAAGAATTAATGAAAAGTATTGATATTGCATAATACCTTCAAAGATTACATCCCCTGCTTCCTTTGTTGGGTTGACGACACCTGGCAAGTGATGTCGCTTTTTTCCTTTCTGTAGTTTTCTGACAAATGAATTACATATTAAAAAGTGTTCATCAATAACCAGGTTCATATAAATAGATAATTTTACTCCAGAAAACTACTGACAATTTTTTAATGGCACTTTTTGCCAATTTCCTCTGAAGCTTCCGATTCTGATCATTATCTTTCAAAACAAACGACTCCTCTGCCCATCTATCCCAAGCATGATTCCAGCCCTGGTTTTAAAGATTTACAACAATACTGTATGCACAAATACTGAAGTTTGATTGTAAAGGTAATCCCGTAACTATATTGCAGTAGCATGCTTACCTGAAAATGAATTTTATACTCAACACACTTCTTGCCTTTGGAATCTTTTACATTATCAGCATCCATAATCTAATTAGAGACCAAGCAAGACAGAATAAGTTAAATATATTTCGAACAGGGAAACAGGATTTTTAATATTTAAGGGACTGTACTTCTAAGCTTGTATCAATTTAATGTGGTGGGGAACTATAAGGGCCACGACCGCATTGAAGTTTACTGTAGTGTGAGAATGCATTTACCTTTGCATTGTACAAAACTCGAGCTTTGGATTCATCTGGTTCGAAGCACAAAACCTTCTCGCCTATGCAATGCTTGTACTTCATCACAAAATTGACAAGGACTGCTAGTAAGAATCTAGTAGGTAGGAATTGAAATAGTGAGTTTCAGATTGTTAGAAACGTACAAAATAAAGCATTGTAACACTTGGAATACATAAATTATAGAAATAAGACAGGGTACTGAATAACATGCGTCCAAATAGACAATATCCATATTTCAAACCGAGGTCCCAGTCGCAGAGTGCTTGTATGTGCTTACTGCTTTACGACTGCATGCATGAGTAAATACATTTATTCGAAATCCCTAAAAATTTACTTCCGCTAGACGGCGTATTTGCACGAATGATCGTGCGTAATCTGGGTGTCTTCCTACTGACCACATTCACTTTGTAATATGGTGAATAGCTGCGCGGTTATATACTCCTAGAATTCTCAATTCCAAATCCCAAACATCGATCCAATTATTAAGTTCATTGTACCTCAGCTTTTTCAGATTAAATGAGTCAACGCATCTAAAGGCGATGATTATCATTCTTGAAACGATTTTTTATATACAATACGGCAAGGTCACTCAGTATATCATCAATGAATGAAATATAATACGTGATAATAAATACCGAGCTTGATTTGACCGAGATTAATCCAAGCATTTATCTATTATAAAAAAAAGTCGAATCTCTATTATAGAAATGAAGACCAATCATATTAACCTTCACTGTATGACTGCCATTTGTTGACATAAATGACTTTTTATGTGTCGCATGGAGTATAATCAGAGTAATAATTCATTTATTGAATCCATTGTCTCCATGGCATCAAGTTTCAAACAATCACTACTTATGGTGTTAGGCTGCGGTTTCAAGTTACTGATGTCCTAACAGCGCCGTATATATACTCATTCTTGCTAGTACGAATCACGGTTACGACTCGAAACATTTTTACGATCACTGGTGAACGTACTTTAGTTTCCATTTAAATAACTTCATGCACCCATCGTTCAGTTATCAGATCTCTGCCTGAACCCAATGCTTTGTAGAGAAATATATACCGCAGCGGCGCAGCCCTATTCATGAACACGAAATAAAATCCAAGCAAAATAATGATAATGGAATTTAAACTACACGTATATGCAATTCGTATTTATAAATATGACAAAGTATGTGTAATCCAAGTACGATATTGCTGAGGAACTCAATGTGAGCCAGTCAGAACTCAGAACCTGCCAATGATTTTACTGGATTCGGAAAATCCTTAATCGCGCAGTCAAAGAGCTTCAATATGATTTCCGGTATTCTGATCTCTTCGATTACGCTTCATTAAACTATGTTTCTGTGTTATGGGTGGCAATTTAATAGAGTTTGATGCTTTGCTTTTCGGTTTGCCTGGTGATCTACAGAAAGAGAAAGCGATTACTCGTGTATGCTATGTAATTATGAAACTTATAAAGGTAACAAACATACTTTGACTTTATTTTCATTCGGTGAATTCTTTCGTAGGTGTTTAACATCATAGATGCTTGGTTCATCTCCGTCTGATACTTTCTTTTCGTGTCTGAAGCCTTGTAGTAAGCTTTAGACTCCTAAATATCAATGTTTTGGTTGTCTATAAGGATTAACAGCAGAAACATGCACAATACATGCAATGCAGGATATAGTTTACCTGATCAAGCCTCCACTCTAAATCTCTTAGTTGTCCCTCCATTGATTTCTTCTCTTTTTCCATGTTCCTTATTAATGCCTTGAGGCTTCCCTTCATGTAAAAATATAATATTGCTAGAGGACTACATAAAATTATTTTAATCCCATCTAACATGAGGAAATTCAAAAGCCTGTAAGTCTAGGTAAAATGGTAGCAATTGTTAAATCCCAAGGTAAAATGTGAAGCAACGAACAGTTACTATAAAAATGTATCGTCTGTTACGGCAACTCATTTCCTCGAAAATATTTCCAGGATTACTCTAGAGCAGGCCTGCACAACATACGGCCCGCGGGCCGCATGCGGCCCGATCAACCTTTTAATGCGGCCCTCCAATGAAAAATGAAAATCTTTTGATCAGTAAAATACTTGATCAGTAACGCACACAGCTAGTTGATGCATGTGATCACAATAACGCAAACTGTACACAGATTGCAATGACATCACAAATCTCAACTAATGATCATAATGCTATTAATAAAAATTGTCGAAAGACGGTTACCAGCCTTTATTAAATATGCATAAAACGATATGGTTTAAACAGCAATAGCATGCGGCCCGCGAAAACTAGTCTTGTCGCTTTATGGCCCTTGTACTGTTTTGAGTTGTGCAGGCCTG
>QXVX01000426.1:29607-91265 GCA_013436065.1 Halocynthia aurantium | reverse complement strand
GATTTCTTCTCTTTTTCCATGTTCCTTATTAATGCCTTGAGGCTTCCCTTCATGTAAAAATATAATATTGCTAGAGGACTACATAAAATTATTTTAATCCCATCTAACATGAGGAAATTCAAAAGCCTGTAAGTCTAGGTAAAATGGTAGCAATTGTTAAATCCCAAGGTAAAATGTGAAGCAACGAACAGTTACTATAAAAATGTATCGTCTGTTACGGCAACTCATTTCCTCGAAAATATTTCCAGGATTACTCTAGAGTCTAGACTACGGTGGGCAACTTCAAGCAGGAGCCCTCACGTACTGTATATGCCGGAAATATTAGATTATTCAAGCCTTTCACATGACTGGAGCCAATTTCTTCATCAAAAATAAAGGACCATTTGAAATATTTCCAGATTAACAGACAGACTTTGTAAGCCGTAAGCTGTCGGCCCTTTCAGATGTTTAGATGTTTGAATAATCTTGATAACTTCTTTGAGTTTATTCAGGTGGTATTATAGATAAAAGTTACATTTCGTTGAGATTAAGTCAACAATAATACATAATGGAACCATCGAGAGCCTCCTGCTACGCCCATGAAACAAAGATGAAGTAACAACAACAATCAGGTTGTTGAAATCTACTGACCTCAGACATTTCATTAAAATTGCTCAAACTTATATTTTTCTTCTGGTTGTTAGCTTTGCTTTGGCGTAGTTTTTCCTTCAGCGATTGAATGCTCCTTCTTAACTGTTCATTCAGCTCCTTTTGTGTTTCATATCTGCTATCGAGAAACAAAAGATGTAAGAACTCGTTCAAGACTTCAATGTAATAACAAATTACCGCTCTAACGAACGTAACATTTGAACAGAGAAAAAATAACTTTAGCCAAATACATACCCTAACAATCCTTGAATATAAACTAAAATTACTTGATACCCATTTTAAACACTAGTGGTAGAACAAACTTGTTCCCAGTTTAACTGATCGTAATTTGCCCGTGGGCTTATGAGATAAAGATTTGTCCCAGAACACCTGAAAAATAGTACGCTTGTGTTATGCTGTCTTTATCCCCTGCAATACCAATATATATATATATGACTGTTCATTCAACAACATCGATTCATTAGCATTAGTTCTATCACTTATTCATATTTAATTCGTGTAATAACATTACCTTGCCTTCCAGTCACTTTCTTCTTGATCCAGCAACTCAAATTTCTTGTCCAGATCCAGAATCGTCAATTTCAGATCAGCAATGGAACGATCAAGCATTTCCCTGATTACAAAAAAGTTGTGTTTCGTAGCAACATAATACTCGTATACGTGGGATAGAAATGTGATAAAAGTACAAAATTGATTCTTACTTCATCTGCTGTTCTTGCTCGATCTCAGCAATTATCTGGTCTTCATCATAGTTATCCATGTCACTGTAATTTTCTTCGTCGTCATCGAACTCTTCCACATTGTTGGCTTCTGCATATGAACCATTTAGACTTTCTTTCTCTTTGTTCATCTTTCTCCTGATAGATCACCGGATCACGTATTCAATTCTCTGCCAATTCTTCTACGCACATTTGAGTCTGCATGAAAATTACCGGTGAAGCTTCTACTAAAAACATTTAACTGAGGAAAGGTAAAAAAGAATCAACATTTAAAGTTCTAGCCAAACAGACGACAACGCAGCACGCTTACATGAAATGACAGCGCTACGGTACATTGCCAAACAATAGGAAATTTTCGTGTTATGGCTGAGGAGAATAAACTAATCTAAAAGTAAAGCTGCTCAATTATGTTGTAGATAGCTGAGGTCTACATCTGTTCTACCAGTCATTGTGAATATGGGTTTATGAGATAATGCCTTGAGTTATGTCAACAAAGTAACTCGATATACCTGATGTTGTTACCTTTTAGCCAGGATTCAGTCGAGCGCGACTAAGTCCTGACAAACAAATCGTATCTCCATGGAATTGGGATATTGATTATACATACAGGTTGCATGTCGTTGCTAAATACATATTAGCTCTTCGAGTATTGGGAAAGACGATGGAAAAGGTAGCTCGTACTTCGTTTCGTTACTTGGTTAAAACACGTTTGGGTACTCTAACAATACTATTATATTTGTTTGTCACTGGCGGATAATATTTGTTCATTATGCAAGGCTGCCATTTTAAGGTGACCCGGTTGAGAAAAGGATGTTTACCTACGTTGGGATTTAATAGAACAATCTAAAAATCAGCGGTATGTTAGCTATTGGCATTGAGCAAACCCACTCTCCTCTTACTCAACGTACTACATACTTGGGAGAGGTGGTCTGAATGGGTATTGGTTCAAGGTTTTTACATGTAATACAACTTCATGGCTAACAGGAAGAAAATATTTTTAAAAAACTGTTAAAAATCATCATACTCCCCCACACCACAGAGCAGCACTTGTAATTTTGAATTGTCTATAATCCACCAAAGGTCAAGAACGAATGATGCTGAATTAGGGACCACATACGAAGACATTTTTGCTTCACTTGAAAAATGTTTATTGTTAGGCGTTATGGATATTGAATAAAATGTAGAAAAATAAGGTGGCCTGTTGCACCACGTTGCATATATCACATAGTTTTCTGAAATAGCCGACTTCAAACATACAGTACTTGATTCCTACTTTCAGTATTCAGAAGATGGTATGAATGCATTAAAATCACAAATACCAAAATTCCCTGGTATATCTTTAAGAATATCGAATGTTGTGTCTACTATATGTTCTATTTAATCTAATGATTAATAAACTGGGGAGAAAATAGCAAGGAATTAGGTTGAACAAACTGTTCTCGTCAAACTACAGATTTGGTGGGATAATGAAACTAGTCGGGACCAAATATGCCAATGATTGTTTGCAGTACATATACCTCAGACTTTGTACAGTGATATAGTTTCATCGCAACGTGTAATAGTTTTTTTTACAACTTTGGGAGAGACGGCATGCCTAAATTTTGGTCGACATCTGTGAGGTGTTGGATACTGTNGATTATGAAAGAAAACTTGATTACATTCGAAAAGTACAATAGATTCTATGTTTGTAATAAAAAATTTAGAAGTTTATAAGAACAGAGGCACGTGTAATGTCTATTCAACGAAATAATAAAATATTTACTGAATTTTTTTGAATACAATATTCACGACATTAGAAATATCATATCTTCTACTACTACAGTATCACACTAGAGTGCTAGACTGTCGTTTGAAGCTATTTAAATATAAGTTCTTAGATAAAATCTACACTCTACATAAGCAATTAATATTTATATGCATCTGAACATATGGTGGAGAAATACACCTAAGTATCTTGTTAATTGGCAAGCATTCAACATTCTTATGGATTCTATGTCAGTGAGATAAAGTTGGATACTGTATACGCCATTCTCAGGTTTCGAAGTGAACCATAGACTTGATCATCATTTCATCTTCATGTCAAAGCATTTACGTAAGAAATGCTAATGCTAAAGAAAAGCTATGCGTAAGAAACGTAAAACGCTTATAAATAAATTTATATCGCAAAAAAATGTTGATTACGTAGACCGCTGAATTCTCATGACCGTAGGGAACATTTGCGCATCGAGAATTTAAATAAGTAATCCCATCACATCTTTCTTTTCCCGATTCATTATCTTGTAAATATATAGTTCTTTTTGGTTTATCTGCCTAACAAAACAAGCCGCAACTTTCTTAGAAGACCGCGGCGTCTCTTTGAAGTTTAAAGCAATATTCCCTGAAAACTGTTGTCTTAGTTTATTTACTGTTGGTAATCCTTCTGATCAAAGCAAGCGATGCTCACGTTGTCACATGTTGGGTCCATCGAAGATAGAATTGAAGACACACGATCACTTCAAAATCATTCTTCATCCCTTGGTATTTTTCTGCATTCTCAGCCTGGTTGCTTTGTTCAGATATATTACCTGGGGTTTGGCCGCACTCACTTTGGGTTTAGATTTCATCGCCAAGGAAGAGGTTGATCTTGAGGATATGGAACTTTTCAAAGGAACGAAAGGTTTTGCTATTTCTTCACTGGAAGTCCATCGCTTTCTCGAAAGATCTGAAGACGATAGCGATCGCTGGTCTTGAAGTTTTCTTACAATAGGTGTTTTCGATCTTGGAGTATTATTATTACTAGATGGAGCTAGAGGGCCTTTTCTTGTACTACTTCTGGCTGACAACGATCCTGGTTTGGGACCTTGCACGGAACTTTTCGAATCTCTTGTAACTGAAGCTTTTGAAGTTATTTTACATTTATTATTCGAGGGTGTTGATAATTTTTCATTTTTTTTCTTTCCGTCATCAGCAGAGGCGTTAACCACAGCCGGTGTCTTCTTAGTCTTTGGGGTAGAAATCAATTCCTTGGTACCATATATAGATTGGTTAAAGGCAGATTTACTTGCGCTGGAAGTTCTAGGTCTGTCTTTTGGTTTATTTTCAGTTTTATATTTAGCAATGTTGTCTCTCTTGGTTTCTTTACTGTTTTGTTTGATCATAGATGTACTCTGGAAGGGAGAACTTGATTTCCTGGGCGAATCAGATATACGACCGGTTGGCATAGCTGCCATGTTGGCCCTTACATTCACGGTGGATCGACTTCTTGGGGTATGAATGGAAGACATACTTTTAGAGTCGACACGCCTTGGTTGAATTTGAGTGCGCTCCAATATAGACGGCTTCAGTGGTTTTTCTTTGGAGATGGGTGAAACTATTTTGTCTGATTTACCTCTGGCTGAGCTAGGTGCAGACGATGCTGGTTTGTTACCTGCGTAATTGCCGGTTGCAACAATTTTAGCTGAATTCTTCGGAACTATATTTCTGCTTGCTTGATCTTTTGAAACGATTGCACTTTTCCGACGAACGTCCTGCAGTGAGGTGGATTTTTTCAACTGCTTTCTGGAAGATGGTAGTTGATCGTTCGAAGCCCTCATAGATCTCCTTACTGCATCTGCTCTGGCGGAGGCCGATTTAGGCGTTGAAAGCCGATTGATACTATTGATCGTTCGTTTGATGGAAGACGTTTCAGGCTTTCCATCAACAGTCGAATTTTCGTTTGGTTTTGCTGCAGTAGGGACTGTTTTAGTGGTCTGTTTGTTTTCGTTGAGCAAGGTACTCGAAAGGGTACGTCTTGATTTCGTCAGCATGCCTACTCGCGGAGTTGATTTGTCCGTAGTTTCCACTGCTTCGGATTTCCTTATCGATGCCCTTTGTTTAATTTGTTCTGCATAACTTTTTGCTCTACTTACCGTTGAAGGCGGGCCTTTAGATCCTCTCGGTAACGACGAAGAAGTGAATGTTTCATGCACAGTAATTTTCGTTTTCGTTACAACTTTTACAGTGCTAACTGTTTTAGGCTTAGGTGTCACTTTAGTGGAATGCATCTTCTGCGGATTATGCGATCTGTTAGTTGCAGCTTTTGTCACCTCGCTAAGTGCGGTTCTCTTCGATTTCAGTTTGTTATTCATCACTTTGATTTCCTCGCTAAGTTCAGCTATTACGGACTGATCAATAATTGATGCTTTCATGTCGGGATCGTCAATTTCGTCTTCATCGATGAATGGCACAGATATTTCACTTCTTGTATCGTCGTTATCGACATTATTTAAATTTTCATGATCACGAGGCGGCGCTTCTGTTTGCGTTGCCTCGGTTGGGACGAAGTGATGGTTGTCGATTTCTTCTAAATCAGTACATGCAGAAATATCAGCAGTGGTATCCTCAAAGACTGAATTTGTTCCATAAGAAATATCACTTATGCCAACTTGAGAATCGGATTTGGATTCGGCGTCTTGCTGTGATTTCACAGTGTTCGATTCAGGTTTTTCACATTTATCTTTGATTTGTCTAACTTGCTGCTTCCGATTGTCATCTGTATGTTGCGTAACCTTTATTTGAATATTGGTTCTGTTTGCTGCATGACTTTCAGTAGAATCATGCTTGATAACACCATCGCGAGAAATTACATTGTCAGAAGAAGATGTCCTCTCTGAATTGACGCCGTTTGATTGTGCTGTGGTATCGTCAATGGAATCCTCTCGTGCTATATCGATCAGTACCAAACTAGACTCGTCAGATACCTTAGATACTTTTTCTTCACTGCATATGTTTTCATACCCCTTGGTTTCACTTAGTCTAGGTTCAAATTTTCGTGTAAGACGTGAGACTGAGCTGTCTTCCTTGGCAATGCTACTCCTACTTGACGACGAGGAACTTCTCCGTCGTTCGGACAAAGCTAAAATAGAAAAGAGGCAACACTACGTTAAAAAGGTTCGAAATTATCTTGATTGGTCATTGGTGGAAATATATTTAATAAATTTCGTATTGAACAAAAGAAATTGTCGAATTTTCCAGTAAGTCTGGCAGTCGAATTGCATGTGGTCCACATACAACCATGCGAGTACTGTTATACTATATACATTTCAAGCAGAAATATTTCTCACATTGTCGATGTACAGGAGAACTTGATTCATCTATTTCTTTAATCGATTCTCTGTAGCGTCTGATTTTCTCACGAATATCTTCGTTCCTATTGCGTTGCTGATCGTCCAAGTTGGTATTCCAGTTCCTTTCGGTAGTGGCGTCCATAGACTTCGGTCGTTGCTTTGTTTCGCTCTCGGACATCTTTAGTATTTCCCCGGAATTCGTGACGTAAGTGTCTGGCGACAAACCGAGATCTGTACTGGACCTCGCAAAAGCTCGTCGCAATAAAAAACGTTCTCGTGATGTAGAGTTTTCGTCATTGCTTTCGGCGTTTCCCGTTGTATCAAGATCTGTGGATGAAGTTATCTCTCTTCTGTTTTCTGTCGGTAAACCTCCCAGCGATTCGACGGACTGACTGATTTCCCTTCGGTCTCGCAAGCCTATACAGAAAAGTAGTCACGTTTAATACGAATCTGAACAAAAATAAACTCGGCTAGTATGTACGAATTGCTAAAGTGATTATAGTTAATTACGCTATGTACGCGTGTTTTTAGTGCAGAACTTTTCATATAAAAACCGTCATTGCATATTGATGAAACGAATAATTGAAGGCCAAAATAAACCATCACTCTAAGTCGTGACCTACCTGCGTTACTAAAATCAGTTTCGGATTCCCACAGACCTGCTCGTAAGGACCGAAAACGTCGTTGTGTCGTGGGTCTAAGATAATCTTCTCGCCTTCTTCGTCCATATGTAGATTCACGATCAAGCGCTTCAGCCAAACTGGAAGTACTATCATTAAAACCTGAATCAGTCCTTGATTTTCCATCTTGTTCGTTCGACCACGCCATTTTGGGGCCTTTCTGCTCAATATTACTCGAGTTCTCTTGGCCATTATTATGAGTATCATTGCGACGTAATGGATCAAGTTTGGTTAATGTTACTCGAGTGACTTTAACGTCAAGTTTGTCGCTTCGACTACGTGTGTGCGAAATCACAGGAACATTGCTGGATTCTTCTTCAATACATGATTCGCTCATACAACGAAGTGCCCGGACAGATTCGTTTTGATGTAGAATATTTATAGTGTTTCTTCTTTTTGTGGCGGATTTGGTATCAGTGGCGACAGCTGTTTCTTGGGAAATTCCGGAAAATGATCGAGATGATAAATTTCTGTTTCTTTCTCTCCTGAGAATTAAAATAAACGATTCTAAAGTAAGCTCTTAGGTAGATCGTTATTCGAAACGGTTGTGGTTACTAACATATTATATATACGAGGGAGCTGTATGATATAAAGTTACTAGGACATTGGATATGGCTTTCACACATGTACATTATAATAATACTGTCATTAAAACATCTGTATTTTCAGTAGTTTATGCATAATTTTTGTCCCTTTTGAATCAAAATTATGTTATGTAACATTCGTTGTGTACCATGGCTATGTGAAAACAGGTAGGAGTGCTTCACTTGTAAAATCAGTCGGTACTATAAAACCACATCAGAAGTTAGTCTTAATTGTAGGGTAATAAAATAAGGTACACAAATGGCTACTGGCACGATATTCCTGTGCGTGATGTACTATTACGGCTTTATGGATAGTAAATATTTGACATTCAAGCCAATCAAGTCATGTTAGAAATGAAATGCTCACTTGGCTTTTAATTTGTCTTTTCTTATATTATCCCTTGAGGCTTTCTCAAATTTGTCTTGAAATTCAGCCACCGTGCTGAAACATTCTTCCAAAGAAAACTGACGTGGTTGCTCACAAAGATATAATGCGAATTCTTTAGTGTATTCAGTAAGTTTTGATTTCTTTTCATCAACCAATTTTAAATGCTCTTCTGACATCTGGTATTATGAACAAAAGATCCATATTATTAGAATAAAAGCTGAAAAGTTACAGTCAAGGAAATGAAACACTTACTTCCATAAAGTTGGACATCTTCTCTTTGAGATCAAGACCGTCGTCTTTTTCTATTCTATTCCTCAGTGCGATCACATCCTTGGTCAAAGTTGTCAACTCAGCATAGACCTCTTTGTCGGAGATCTTACACGCTTTGCTGAGTGTAGGAAGTTGATCAGGCCAATTCATCATTGATTCGTTTTGCTTTTCCAACTCCTAAGTATTATAGAATGTTATATTTACGTATTTATAAAAGTTGCACTTGTACTACCTAACTTCAAATCAGGGGTTCGATATGTACAGGGAGCTAAGAAGTCATGTGCAAATAGGCCCGTAACATAATCTATGAAGCTCCCTAACCATTGTGGCTGACTCATCTTCAATTTATTTTCAATCATAAATTGTTCCTTTCCATTGATATATGGGCTAAAACTGTGATCTACATTATTTAGATTCGTCTTGTAATTTGTGAGATGAAATTGAATGCGGCTTCCTAAAAGGGCTAAACAATATGGGTAATATAAATCATCTCACCATAGCAACGTAATGCATCATGGTTATCCCGGGTGTATTTGCCTTGGTGTCAACGAGAACTCGCAACGACTGAAGACGAAAACCGGATGCATTCCCATAACTCAATCCCTGGTTGAGGTAATTTCCCGCTTGGAGAACGAGATGAAGGATTGCTGGAAGTGCTCGGCATTCTCGTATTTCTAAATAGAAGTATGGAATCAAATGGAATATATATGTTATAATAAGATCATGGACTGTATGTAATGTATTCAGTCCGGTGGCACGGTTAATTAGCTGACATAAGCTAATGCCACTCTGAGTTAAGAGGCTGGATTTATATGTAGGGTATAAAAACGAATATATGATAGTGGGAGTACAGTATATTCCTTTGCAAAGGCTCTTCCAGTGGAAGCTCATGTATCTTGTATATTTATATATGCATAAGTTCATTAAACAGCACTTTGAAGTTGTAACGTGAATCACGGATATCATTGAAATCAAGATCATCCTATTCATAGACAATCTAAATTTTTAATGAATTTCATAAGAATATCAGCTTCCACTTGGAATAGAAAACTACCCATTTTCCACTCACTGATGTTTCCTCAAAACCACAAGCGCAAAATCGTTCATTCGGAATTTCTCAAACCAGTTTCAAAGGAATAATTACCTTTCATCGCAAGGTGAAGATATTTTAACGACTCTTCGATTTGCGTTATTGTAGTCGTGAACGTGTTTCGCATCAAAGTACATTCGATCCTGAGTGTGTACGAGGGAATCGCCTGCATGCCTACTAAGAATTTGTCCGCATTGTCCAACATCGAAGGGTCGTCATTGAATCCTGGAATATTTCGAAACCGTGAAATGAATCACAAGGCACTAGAAATATTGCTGTTAATATTATTACTGTATTTGTTCGACCAGGTATCTCATACCCATCACCTAAGTTATCTCTTCACTTAGAGCACACTTACCAATGATAGTTTTCTTCTCTTCACCCTCAGGTAATAGCTTCAGAAGAGATTGAAGTTGTTCACCTGACATGAAGGATGTATCGCACTCTTCAATTGCTTTAAGGACTTCGCTTATTGATCTGAAATGACGTTCGACATTCTAATGACGTGTGAGCATGCATGGAATATCGTGGGCATATTTTCCTAGCTTGTGTAATATACTTTGGAATCATAAAAGATATAAACATATGCATAACTGAAGTTCCAAATGAATTTGCTAAACAATATCGAGTTTCAATAAAATATGAAGATATATTACTTCAGCTGCACTCCCAAAGTGTGATGGTGAAAATATTCTTAAATTACAATAAATTATAGGGTAGAGGAATGTAGAAATCGAGGAATATCAGGGTAAAAATGTTACCTTTGGACTCTTAGATCCACGGAATGACCATAGAGAGATTGAGTGAAAAGAACTGGTACAACAAAATTGCAACCATGATAAACTAGATACAGTTACGGTTATTATTTCGCCTCTGTATTAGGTATGTGGGGAGAATTCTTAAGTGATGCGAGTGAGTCTTTGCTATCAAGTGGATAGAAGTTGTCTTAAGCTAATTGTATACATTGTTAGTTGCATTACCCAACATCCGATTGATGTAATAAGTGGATAACTAAACGAAAGAGTTTATCATCCACTTCTCGTTGAGAGCGCGGTTGCAGTTTGTAGCAACAATAGCCCGTACATATACTCACATCAACAAACCACAAACAGAAGCGTTGCCAGTCGCCGGGATTTACGAATCCGAACAATGACCGTAATATAAATGAAATCAACCGAAGCATATGTTAATCCTTTTCGCGATAGCAGATCTACTGTTATTTATAGAAGCGACATACGACAATGAAAAATTCATATATACGTAAGAATTGTTTGGGGAGCATCGAGCATGCTGGCGCTGGCGCTTGGCATCTCTTCAACACATTTTGAGTATCTGATAAGGTCCAAATTAGCATTGGATTATATGGGTTATAGTGCATCACGCAATGGTTGGAGAATGAAATCCTTACGGTAAAAACACAATATTCTAGAAACAGTTCAGCTAGCAGATACCATCGCCTAGCAACATAACGTAGCTGAAATGTAGATTCTGGACACTCGTATTTGTTATATACTAACAAGAATAGAATGTTGGTTTTAGCCCATGGATCGTGGATGTGACCAAACAAAGAAATACATTTTGCTGGTCTATTGTAAGCACTCTCTGCAATGATAACAACGTTTCGTACTAACACAGGCCTACTCCATTTTTCATAGCAGTTAATTTTTTTTTCAACTGACTTATACTTGTGGAATTCCTTGTCACTCAAATATTGTAATAATGAATATCATATATGATAAGCCTCCGGGGGCGATCGGGCTAAGGATCCTCGCGTAATCACCTTTATAAATTTATTTGAGTTTAATTAAAGTTTTTTAATCTTTTCATTTCGACAAACAATACAAAATACTTCGATTTACTTTTATGTTACTGAAAAGATATTACAGTGATTTGGGTGATGGTACCATAAAGATCACTGATCTAATCGAGTTGCAAGTCGAGGCGAGTCTCACCTACTCGACTTGTAACTCGAATTGGGTAACTATAGATGACAATGGAGAATTATAGAATGGAAACACCGATTTTACACCTATGCGGATGTGATACATCGATCAACGCGATTATTGTTTAGTAGGTTTACTCAGCAAAGGCTGTCAATAGGGATATTCAACAAAACGTGTTGGCTCATGGTGGGCGGGACCATTACTCACGAATTTTCATGTGAAAATATCTTTTATTGAAGGTAAATTATACATTCTTGGATTTTATTGTTTGTGCGGAATTTCACGGAGGAATGGAACCTAACCTTTTACCTAATGTATAACTTGACGATTTTTGTATATACATAGGCCAGTAAGGCCGCTTAAAGCTATTCCGATTTGCGCAGTTTCGCTATAGCGCCCGTAGGTAGCAAGAATCCCGACCGGGTAAAATACAGATGTACTTCAAAATACTTTGTTCGTTTATTATTTTGTAATGCACATGATAAACACAAATCATATAATGACTCCATTTGACGCTGAATGCATCCTGAACGTTAAGCGGGGTATTGTTGTACAGTATATTAAAAGGCGGGCCCAAGAGCGAACATAAAACCTCACTAATGCTTTTCTCCACGTACATATACCATTTATCAGAGCAAAGACAAAGACAAGGTATGGAATTGTGGTTGGATTGGTGACTAGCAATTATTAATTGTGCTGTTGGATATTTACTCTCAAAATATCATCTAAATACGTAGTCTCCACTTCTTTTAAGAACAAACACAAATATCATAATCGGTGTGGGGATATTGGGAGGTGATCTATATTACAGAAAAAGATGACAACAGTACAATGATCAACCAATGAGAAATGACCTATTCGCCTATGCTAATGTAATATAATATCATCAAATTCACCACACGATGATATTTAGTCTTAAGGATGGTCGCGCACCGCCTCTACGTACGCTTTGTAAGCTCTAGCTAGACAAACCCACGAATATTAAAATTCCTACAGTAAAACAGCCGTACCGTAAACTACACTTGGCATCTAAATAAATATTGGCCCCACCTTTATCCTTAAGAAGGGGATATAGCAAAATGCCACCGGCATGTTTACCCGGTCTGATGTATTACGGCAAATAAAATAGCCATCTGTTCATGTCAGTTTGCTTTCGACTTTAGATTATTCTATTCAAGTTGTTTACTAAAGATTATCTAGTATATCAATCCTTCTAGCCTTAAATAAGATATATTATTTTAAGGATGATATTTTACCCTGGACAGATACCGCGGATCAGGACCTATGAGAGCTTGGATCTGGATGACTTTTTAAATAAAAATAAAATTCAACCAAAGTTGAGCGAATCAACGTAAATGTATCATATATGAATATGGAAACTAGGTATCGAATATCTATGAAAAGCTCAATGAGCACTTCACAAAAATTCCTGGGGATGACTAACTAAAGATATCAAATGAGTCATTAGAACATTGATATTGACTCAAGACTGGTAATATTATTAAGTTCATCTCAATGAAATAAAAGTTAGTAGAAATCATCGACATGCTACACAACTGATGAGCGATCCATAAGAAATTCGTGATTTTCAAAATTGTGGCAATTCATTAATTACTAAACGTTGTTTGAACAATTTGGTCTCTGCAAAAATATTATTCCATCATGCTGCCCGTTGTCTGTTTGCTAAGTAACAGCTAGGTGTCTAAAATGATTTGATTTGTAATTTAATCGATGTGAAATATCCAATTAATCATTTCATTTGATAGATATCAAATATAAATCCGTGACAATGAGATATTCCAAAAACGTTCTGTTTATTCAACAGTATCTTCCATATGTATCTATCAAACGCGACCGACGCTAATGGTGTAGTATACAACAAAATATCAAGAATTCCATCGAGGACTACTCTGCACTAACATAAGTGAACGAATGTGACGATCGCTGTGCCCTTATTAAACAGTGCTCTATTACACTCACGATTTTAAAGTTTTCGAGTGAATTTTCAGTGGTAATGTGGATGGAGTTCCAACCTTGGATAACGTGAGGAGTTATATGTATGTTTATTGTACATACTCTGTTTCGCATTCCAGGTACTATTGTGGAGCCGCTATACAATGCATTTACAGTGATAAAAACGGCTTACGAAGTAATTTTATTGACCTATGTAAATAAACATCAAAATCTACCTTTTGAAGAGGATATCAAAGCCAAATTTAAATTTCGCAATTCTTTTTCATGTGATTGCTTTAAGATCGTTAACCATTGAAAAATATATCTCCGCGAATGAAGGCCTAGAATAAGCTCTTCTACTAAACACATTGCTATTTATAGCTATCAATCTGTGAAACTATGCTTTTTAGTTGACACGATATGATGGAAAACAATTTGCAAATACCCCACAAGCGTCCACCTTTCCCACGATATTTCTAGATGTTAAAACTTCCCTTCAGTGGACTTTAACGCAACTCTCCTTAGCCATTATTTCCCAACGGAAATATCATTAATCTTACGTCAAGGGTTATTGGTACCCAACCCTGACAGTCCAGTTTCATCGTTGATGAACGAACGTATCGTAACGCTGGAGTGAAAGTGGGGAAAATCTAACTACTGAATTTCAAGAGCTTTCGTCGACAATGTAAAGCACAATGCGAGCGGCATTCGAGTGGATAAAAAAACCCACAAAACCTCAAAAGATCTACCGAAGACAACACTTCTTTGCAGAAAAGGTTTTCGTTCATACTGATTCTATTAATGTGATTCCAACATTAACATAGTGAGGTCACGCAATCACGAGAGTTTGTTTACGAATGGGGACTGTATGAATTGTACTGTATTTTATTGTTCTTTTTAATGTTATTTTATTCCTGAAACTATTTTTAGTTGGTACTTACAATCGTAAACAACTTACTTTTTAAATTGACGCAAGTAGATGTTGACATTAAGACTTCTCTGTGAATCCAGCAAAGTGGTCTGAAAAAACATGATTTTATATTTGTAAAGAAACTAAATCTTTGCAAAGGTAAATTTATCCTAGTTAAACTGATTCAATTATTTCAAAAGTGCAATCAGCTTAGACTAGAGGATGGTCGGGTTTACTGCTAACCTAGTACAAAGAATAATCCATTAAAGAATACTTTTCTTAGAGAGGCAATGCACTATAGTCTATCTGGAAAGACATGGTTTTCGTTCGTGTAACTCTATATCCAAGATAAAATTAATGGAAAGTTCTGTAGCACGGTAACGATAACAAAAGATTGTTCGAATAGATTCGTTTAATGTTACCGGTGGGTCCTGCGAGCCCCATTATCCAAACCCGTATCTGGATTGACTTTTACTGTAAGTATGTAGTGTACGCCTACCACTTAGCTATTCAATGAAGGATTACAAACTGCTTTCCCTTTTCCCTTTGATAGTAAGAGAACAGTACGAAATGTCAACAAAACCTCTATATTGTTAAATGTTAAATTGTGGTCGTGTGGCTGTTGGTTAGCATGGCGCCAAAAGGAAAACAAATGCTCTGTACATCTCTACTATGCTATTCAAAAATTAAATGCCGCAGTTCAAAGTATTGAAAATCTAATTAAAATGACTCTACACTACATAATATAGAAATTTATATGAACTGGCAAATTTTAGGGGTTACTTTATCTTGAGGACTTGTTGGCTGTTGCCCCGTTCGTACCAATTAAGTTCGGTCAATTTTACTACTGAAAACCCTTGTACTGTATAGCAGTAAGCTTTCTGCGAGATTCCAACGCAATGTCTTCCAATTGAATGTCTTATAATCAGCTAATATCATTGTTCCTTAGAATGCGGATTAGGCCCCGTTTTACAAAACCTTTGATATTTTCAAAATTACCTTGCCATGTCCTCCTGCTTCACCGAGTGGTCGTGGAGATGGTGATCTTCTTGATGGCATCTTCTTTGATGACTCTTTCACGGAGAAAAGCTCATGTATGATTTCAAAATCAGGTTTCAGCTTAGTTGCCTGTTCGGGATGTTGATTTTTACTCCAGATATTTTCGGCGTTGTGAATCTGATTGTCAGGTATCTTCTTCCATAAGAGCCTTCAAAAAGGAAATACGAGACTCAAATCGACTGCAACTAGAGTGGCAAGGAAATGCAAGCAAATTTCTTAAAAAAAACACTTCTAAACCATAATGATTAAGACTGGGCCACCGAGAGGGGTGTGTAGGGGCGTACTGTAGGGAGGTACAGGAGATCCAAAGGGCCCAGGGATTTTGTGATCTCAGAAAGTTTTTACTTATTAAATATAGTGTCTACATACATTCATAACGGGTTCATACACAACAAAATATGCAAAGCCCATGAAAAAGGACATGTTGAACTTAATCATATTCAAATAAGAATTTCTGTGTCAGGCACTGTGACAACATTCAGGTCACCAAAGTTGACACAATCAGCCAGCGGTGACCTTGCCTAGATGGTAATGCACTAGCTATCTCTCGTATAATTATATTGCTGAGTGACAAATCCGATAAGGTCAAATGAAACTACAGCAGGTACTTAATACAGTAGCAGAATATTATTTACTCGCAAACAATTGACTGTAAACTCACTACCACAATGCTGTTTATCAAGGGATACTTTTGGTAATGGACAGATTGTTGCGGTTGTACAAATAGCAGTACATCGGGGTGTGAATTGGCATGATTGCAATATTTGAACATGTTCAGGTTAAAACAATGGATGCATTGTATTTGGCTATGAGGTAGCAGTATTTATCGTAACGAAAACAAAAGAAAACTAGATAGAAAATATTTGTTTTGCTTCTTGACAGTTGACTCAATTATAAGCAAGGTATTTTAGGGTTACAACAAGTAAGCATATTTCAGGTCGTTGTTGCTGCAGAGGAAATGGCCAATAAAAGACTAATCCTATGACCCGTGCAATTTTACATATCTTTCCGAGATTTAGAAATTTCTATACTGACGAATACAGCTGTTTTGTAACCTCTTTGCCGTTCATTGTTTTTCGTTGGCTACTGTCAAAAGTTTCTTTACATTTCAGGGCGGTTAGGAATTCGACTGTGTGTATTCTAGGGTTCGTAAGTTTGTCTGTGCGTTTCTCCATTAGTAATTGCAGTACAGTAGTATTTTTTTATGGCATTCCTACGCAGAAATGGAGCATGAAGTACCATCAGTTTGGACCGTAGGCTAATCTAACCGATGAGTGGTTTGGTGTATGTTTGCTTTCGATATAAGGCTACTCATTAACTTAACTCACACAAGCTCATAGACCAAAAGTCTGCGGTATGATTTGAGCTATCACCATTTATCACGTTTTAACAGGTTTGCATTCAAAATTCTTACATTTTACAAGATAATTACTGATCGTCCAGCAATAATCAACAAACGGAAGGGCAAAGGCAGGATGGTGGAAGAAAAGTGAAAGCCTAGTTTTCACTTCGCCCTAAGCTCTGTCGGCTATTGCCTTGTTTATTTACATAGTTAACTTTACCGCACACAAAACATTCTATAACTTCGCATAACAAAAACATTCTATTACTTTTCAGTTGGCTATTTCGAAATTGTATTACATAGGATTCCGGTCAAATGGCATAACGATAACATTGGGCGGTCTTTCCTTTGTGATGGGGCAACAGGGGGTTCGACTGTACGACTCCGATATAAAAGAATAATTGTGAAAATGCTACAATATCATATCAACCATTACTTTAGGTTTAGCCGTTTGCGTGCAATAAAATTATTGAAACTTCTGTGTAAAACAAAATTCAAAATATTTCCATAGTTAAGTAAAAATACTTAGCTGTACTGGGTTAGACTAGCTACTTGCAAGTTAAACGCGCTAGGCCCGCTGCCTACGGAGGTCCCTGACACAAAGTGAACATCTTGACAATACCTCCCACATTCCGTCGCATAAATGATTGCAAACAGAGTTTCTGAATTAAAACTATTCGGCAATTCAGCCTTTTGGGAGTCTGATACATCAATATCAGTAAAAAGATTATAAATTACAGTACGCATACAATTAGTCGAATTTCGTAACAACAATTTTTTTAAAGAAGCTTTCTTATCGTAATCCCAAATTATCCTAGACTAGACGACGTTATTAGATAACCCTGATGTTAGGTTAGCTGGAAACTGCACTGCTGGTGAACAACACTGCACTCTCTCTAGACTAATAATGTTATACAACTATATTTTACATCTATATTATATAAAGTATAGTACCTTCTGTACTTCGTTTTTGATACCGATTTTCCGTTGGAAGACAACAGGTTCTGTTGTGAACCACCAGGAGGAAGAGGTGGTGGTGGCGGCGGCGGAGGAGGAGGAACTACTGGTGGAGGCGGAGGTGGCGGTGGTGGAGGTATTCCATCACTCATACTTGAAGTAAAAGATCCCTGAATTGTCGTTTAAGGCTGGAGACTTATTCTATCATCGCCTCGCACTACGCATTACACCTGTAAATAAAACATCGGAGTGATCAAAGATTGCAATGAAACAATGACACTTCAAATATACTGTTTAAATCTTTAACCTAACGATAAATACAAATGCAGTTATCTTCTAATTAAAAGTAATAAGTCTATAATGTACTCTACCATTATGTATCAAATTTAACGCGGTGTACCGTAAATATATTTACCGTGGTAAGGATTATGCATAAACTCATTTATTTGTATTTTTGTCTTGAATTTCGTCTCCTACTCAAATATACATGGTATGAATATTGCCTCAATACAAATCACTTTCTAAGATTATCAACCGTATGCCCAAAATTCAACCGTAACGCTAAAAGAATTAGTACAACCACGAGCCATACGACGGCGTGAAATCAATATCGTAATGTTATTCTCACTCTATTGTATTTATGCGTCGATAATAATTAAATTATTATCCTATCACCGCAGCCTTTCTAGATTCCCACTTGAGTATTACTAACGATGAGATCAAGTGGTCAAATTATCTGTTCTGAATTCCTTATTCGCGAACTCAAACCTTCCCGACTCCGCTCTCGATGCCTTACGATAAAGAACAACATGTTGTCTCACAAGAGATGAAATACACGGGAGGGTAACTGACAATACAGCATATGTGTCAAGTAGCACACAGCAAATCAATCCCCTTACTCGGGTTACACGAGAAACATTAATGTGCGATTTACAATCGCGCCCGGCTATGAATGAAACGTTTCCAACCATAAAAGATTTGTATGATACACATATCAACAAAGTCTTACTATACTGTATTACAATTCTTCTGTAGCACGCTTTCTTTTAGCAGATGTTTATACGACGCCTGAAACCATGTCCACTGTCTACCAACCTCACCTAAGCCAAAACCAGTACTGTATTCAAAAAATTGTTCGTTCTTGCAGTTTACGCCTTCATGAGGAATCCAAATAGGGGGAATGGAGCTACGAAGTTCTTATACACTCACACTTAACCGTAACGGAAGAAAATTCATTAGCGGTCAGTATAGTATAGGTTTTGACATGTTTTAACATGTCGGAAAGGAACGTATTCTACAGTACTACTAACATCTTTCCAAGTAATCTGATAATCACACGCAAAGCAAATAGCTGATAACCATAAATCATAGCTATGGAATGTTTAACTGCCTTCTTGCTCATGGACGTAAATTTGCTATAGAAACGACGATTTCCATGACAAATGAGAATAATTATCAGAATAGGATCTTATTCAGAATGAATTATTAACTTATTACTGGTTCATTCGCATAACCTGTCTTGTACTTTTGTTGATAGGGTAACAGAGTGTATTGAGTTACTGGAAGTCGGTACAGTACGTATGTTCAGCTACCAGCTACCATACAGTATGGAAACGCGGTTCATCATTGGTGACTATCAGAGAATATGGTCAAATGTGATGTAAACCTAACTTACTACTCTAGCGATTGTTTAAGTACATCAATGTCAAAAAGTATATCATTTTTTTTCATTGGAGTGCGTTCAATGTGGATGCCAATAGAAACCTATTTTAGATTGATCTTTTAAAAAGGGATTGGCAAAGTACTATTGCCACATACTTGGAATAAATATAACCATAGATAGGTTTGACATATAAATAAACCAGTACCCACTCCCACTCGTTACCGTTTATCACGGTTTACGACGGCTGAGAATGCGCTATTAATATTCAAAGCTGTAATATCGATGAGCGGAGGCCAATCTCCCTTTGATTAATATATGAATTTAACGAACTGGTAGCTTCAGCTACTGATAACTGCAAAAAAACTGACTCAGTACTTCAACATACACATCACCTCGTCTGGAAGTAATTACTATAGAACGTCACAGCTGGAAGTTCTTGCCTATCTAAAACCGTACAATGAATCCAATGAATCGTCTTAAAACTGACTATAATGAGCAAGCGAGATAAATTTCACAATACTTCGCTGTGATGATTGCCCATTAGTGGTGATAGTTCAAACGGCGGGGGTCCGTTTTAAGCTACTGAAAAAGCTTGACCTACTAGATTACTACAAGCTTTCTAGAATCATAAACTCTTCAACCCACGGATGTATGTAAATAGGAAGCAACAAATCTACATGACAAAATAGGTTTAACATTACAATCGCTTCCGTTGAATTTGTAGTGTTCCAGAATCTAGACTTAAGAACAAGTACCCCTTCCTTTCTTCCAGACTTATCTGCTTGGTCGTTCACTCTTAAAAGCTGATGCTCCTATCTTGGTGTTATCTTGGTCTCTCTGCTAGTTTCTGCTTCTTATATAATTTGTTTATTAATGTTGTTATATTGTACTCTAGTCGAATACCTATTTCTTGCAATTTTTAGTCTTAGCATCATCTAATCTTCCTAGCCTGATTATCTCTTGCCGAAAACGTTCATTACAATCTTTATATAGCACAAGGCTACATAGTTTACGTGTTAAAAATGGCAGTTCACTAATGCGATATCCAACACTCCTCAGCGCTTGCGAATACGTACTGAAGCGTCTTGTATATTGGAGAGAATTCCTGTGAAGTTCTAATAATAGATCGCAGAATACGGAATACACAAATTCAACACAGATGCTATTTCAGTGAATAACCTTTTAAAAAAGAATAAATTTAATTAAGACCGCCGTGAGTTATAAATGGAATGAAGATATTAACATCGTAATGACAAACCGCTGTTGAGCGAATGAGCAAACATCAAACGGCTGTAATTTCGAAGATAAAGAATAACCTGGAACCACTAAAGAATGCCTCGGAAATGTCGGATGGTCTGTGTTGACATTTTTTCATATATTAGTTATTTGTTTTGACTGATAACGACTGTTTTTCGAGCGACCTTTAAATTTGACATTATCATACCAGTATTTTTGTTGAATAAGAGCACAACGACAAAAATCCTTCATTTAGTTCCAGGACGCGCTCCGTATGTTTAGGTTCGGTGGTTTATTCTGGTATTAGGGTAATGGTTCGGTTCAAGTCCCCAACATGACTGAACAGGTTAAGCGACTTGAAATCAAATCTAGGGTTAAAGTTCAAATGCAAATCTGTAACAACATTTAGAGCTGGCGAATAACAACAGGTAATATATTATTACAAGCCTAACTTCTATAACTGAAACTTTTTGGACCAGTTATTTGAAGTAAGCGTCACTACGCTCAGCAGTTTCAAATAAAACCTTAGTCTTTCCTTTGTTGTTTTTCATTTGAAAGCCGTAAAAACATTTCGAGCATTATTTGAAGACCACAAAGCTCTTCAACAGTTACGCGGTGAAGATTTTCGTTCTACACTGATCTGATCAATTTTAGTCCTACTGAACCGTTTAGGTTTAGCATAGTAACCTTTAAAGCAGTACCGTACATGAGTTGCATGCATGAATTATTTTATAGAAGTCACATGTCGTGTGCATTGTTTGCACATATCTTATTTGTATTGTATCAATTATGTATATAGTTAGGAACATAAGATAAGATCTTATTTACTGAATAACTAGAATAAATTAAATCTCTTGGTCTCATCGATCTGCTATGTGCTGAAAGTTTTCTGTGGCGCCCCTTCATGTAGCGCCTAAGACACGTGTCATATCTGGTCACGTGCCATTAATCGTACCTAACTGCCTTCGAAATATATATATTTGCTGATTACAAGCTCACGACAGTCGCACAGCGATACTAGATACTACTACTTGACAAATTTCCGCAGGAAGCGTAGTTAAAAGGTGAAAATCTTTTTTTATGGATCAGAACCACGCAACAAATATAACAAAGGATCATTGTGTCTCATTCAACTTGACTGTAAAAAAACATTGATTTTTGCGGTTGTGTTTTTTGTGGGATATCGCATCGCTAAACTTGAATACGGAAAAAATTTAAAAGGAACCGCTGTTTTACTAACCATTTTATTTTTCGAATTCGTCATCCGATGCAGAACTGTAATGTGCCATCTGCGTGAAAATGATTAAATTGCTATTGGATACTTTACACGGTACACAGCTGCCTGGCAGCTAAAAGAACAACCACGTATAATGTAATTCAATTTTCCATCGAAAATGAAAACGTTTATGGAGGAAGTAGTGAAGTTTCAACAGCAACTATTGTCACAGACCCAAATCCGGAACAAAATATATGGTCAAATCAGTTACTGAATGAAAGTAACAATTACACCAAACAAATTATATAGATCTCCGCGAGTTAGGCTCTATTTTTATTGCACATTGTAGAGAGAAAATTCACTCCGGACTACAAGAACCTCTTTCACTATTACCACAACCCTTAGACACTCGTTTTCATCAATTTTTTATTTTATTTTCAAAACGAAAGCTGTTTGAAAAACAAACGAAACGCGAGAAACAAACTAAAAGGAACACAGACATATATCAGGCTATGGTAAAATTCAACATTTGATCAGTTGCCAGTTAGAATCAAAAGCATTATCGCAAATTGTTGTGCAGAAATGATTGATTTCGATTCGTTGATAAAATTTCATGACCATCTAAAAACATATGGAGGGGGCCACGACCAAAATCCTCTATTTCATCAACAGTTACATCAAGAATGATTTATTTAGAATGATAAATAGTATCCATTTCTCTTTGTAAAACCTCTTGGAATTTTTGTTGATAAGTTATAAAAAATCATTATTAGCTTATTAAAAAACTGCCAATACAACGAAGGCATCATGCTTTTCTTCTATTGATGTCTTGATTTGGAAAATTCGTTCATTGTTTTGATATTTAATGGTACTGTACAAGGTCTCCTGGTTAAATAATCGATCAAGATTTCATTTGAAACACGCAGTCTAACATAGTTGTCTGCTCTTGGGCAGAGACAATTCCCTGCAATCGGCATTCAAATTCTACTGCAATGATGATAGCTTAGGTGATTAGCTGATGATTAGCTTACGAATTTTAACTGTGAGCTGGAAAGATATTTTGACTTTTCCCATGAAAAAAATCCCTTGACACAAATGGAACTAAAAGTTTGAAATGTCCATGCAATGTGATCTATACCAGTATTATATATGTATGATCGTCTGTGACCCTAGCACATGTAAAAGTGATTGTTGTCGCATAAAATAATTTTCTGTGCCTATAAAATGTAAGTCGGCAGTAGAAAACTGATATTAGGAAACTCATGGCAATCATGAAACTAATGAAATGAATAGGCTACTCGACTGACATCTAATGCTCCATACTGAACCCACTGTTTTTTGATCCGCTTTGATTCTGCATTGAATTGGGGAAAGGCATGTTTCCTGAAGGGTTTTCAGATGTTCCCCAAGATGAAAACCATGGACTAGTGTTGCCAGAATTGAGCTCGGTGCCTGGGTGTGCCTGTAAGCCACCAGATAGTAATCAATGTTCTTTGTTTAGCGAACTATGTTCTGTGCTATGCTAAATTATTTCCACACTGGGATGGGTTACAGTGCACTGTTGTGAGATTTAGGATTTCACATTCCAGAATTTAATCTACTAGCCTGTCTTTTTGTGGATTCGATTTGCCCTGCCTCTGGTAGGAAATGGTGACAATTGCATTCACCGTTAGGGAGGATCAAAACCTCCTACTAATACTGGCATCCATTATTTAATAATATTTACATTAACAAAGTTGTTTCAACTTTCTCCAATACACTGTATTTTTTTAAAATATTAGTTATTTTACTTGTTACTTTGTAACACACGAAACCATCAGGAATCTAGAAATCTCAACCACAACTGCCCATATCAGCCGGTCTTTCTGACATTTTATCTAATATCTTAAAAATCATGTACCACGGAGAAAGGAATAAGCAAAAAAATATCAATGGATAAAGCATTACCTTGTGGTTTATCGGTGTGAACAAAGGAGCGTTCAGGTTTGCAGCAGTCGGCATGGTTTTTATAGGCATCGTATTGACCAATCCCGGCATGGGTTTCTTTGCATAAACGTTGAGTTTTGTCCGCAACCAGGTACCTACAAATCAGCACATATGAAGCAACATGACAGGCAGTTAAAACACACACAGCAACAAGATCTTACCTATTTGATCCAACACATGCTGCGCAGCACACTCCTTTGCTTTCTCAACAGTGTCAGACAAGCACGGTGGGACATAAGCGTTTCCCATAAAATCAATTCTATAAATGTATTTGAATTTCTTGTTCCCAGCGAGATCTTTGTTTCCAGAACGATCATCAAAATAGAGGGTGTAATGTGGAGGAGGGCAAGAGTAGCACATGCGTTCATAGAGTTCTCCCAACAGGGTCTGTTGAATATTTAATGATAGGAATTAGTAAAAGGTAGCAATATCAGTTTACAAAGCTTTCTATTGAACAGATCGGGATAATAGTAAGTAGGACACCTTGATTTCAAAAGAAAATGGAAATCTTTTCTATTTATAACTAGAGTGTGGAAAACTGCATATATGTTCATCTGCCCACTCACCACAGGGCATTTGATGTCAGCAATGTGATCCATAGTAATCACTGGTTTGAGATTGAGTGACATTTGCAGATTGAGACTGTTGCTCATATTCATTGGCTGAGGAGTAGGGGCAGAAAGGCCGCGAGAAAAGTCACTCATGCCGAGGGTTGCGCTTTTCGGCCGGTTATAGAATCCTCGCAAAGTGCACGATGGAGCTTCCTAAATAGGTAATAATGAGATGATTGGTATGCAATCTCATAAATAAGAAGGAAGTACTGTGGATGTATGTATATACAGCAAATCATGCGATTACACTTGGGGTGCTTGAAATGAAGGAGTATTTTAAGATTTTAGGTTGCAATAGCATATAAGCAATGTTTTCCTAAATATAGCACTCACAAAGCTAAACTCACATTTACATTGGAGGGTGATAGTTCTTTGCCAGTATTATATGCATGGAAGATTTTTGAGGGATTCTATAATCTATTTTATGAGAGTAATGTCCGCTTACATTTGTCATGGAATAATTAGGCATGTTATTGCCAGTCATGGTGAAGGTCGAAGGTGGCGGCGGTTGCATTGGCATGGATCTGGTAATAGGCATGTTAGTTCCACACATGGATGAATCTATATTCAAAAGAAATATCCACCATTAATAATGACACATTGAAAGCAAGCACAACTCGGCATCACTCTTGTAAGAAGATTGGTAGCGAAAGGCGTCTGACTAAAAACGTTTTTTCAAACACTGACTGGGTCATTTACTCCCAGCTTCACAGAAGGTCAATGGTTTTCTTATGTTAAGGTGAAGATTCTCTACACCACATGGATTGATTAAATCCACCTGCGTGGTGTATTCTGTTCGTAGCACTATGTTTGGAGTTTGTTTAAATGCTTATGTTCCGTATATATGGATGGTCATCATACCATAGTTACTGCCATTGTTTTGTTGCTGAAGACCTCCAAACATTGTCTTATTGCCCAAAGATTGCTTGGTCATAGCATTAGGTTTGGCCAGTGAGACATGGATTTCCTGATCATCAATGATTTGTCCATTCATCATCTATAAAAAAACAATTGATATAAGCATTGAGGATCTGCTTTCTACAATGCAGAAATAAATACGAACAGCTGGAACAAAATACCCTGAACCAATAATACAGATATGGTGACAGGGAAGTACATGTAAAAGAAAGAAATTGAGTTTTTGTCACATAGTTTATCAATAAGCAGAGATTATTTAAAATGCAAATATCTGGAGTCAATTCTAGCATATAACATTGCAGTTCAACAATATTCATACATACTCGTGCATAAGGTGAGGATTTTTCCCTCCAAAGATCGACATATTAAATTCATCTGATTTATTTGGGTTTTTGTCTCAAATTGACCTTTCATGATATTATTAGTATGCAAACACCTGCACAGCATAGAGAGCATCTTCACGTTTGTAAAAATGAACAAACGCAAAGTCACGATCTTCCATTTTCTTCACTTTCTCGATGGCTCCACGACGGATGTCGTTAAACTTCAACCACACCGTGAACTCGGTAGTCGAGGGTTTGAGATTTCGAACATACACATTCTTGACCCGATTCATCATTTCCATGCTGACCTGCTGAAAAATTGTACATTTAGCAGAAGACACTACATTGGGATTAGAAAAACCTACATCTGATTCTGGGTCAGCCCAATCAACCGCTACTTCGTATCCAAACAGAGTTATACGGCCGGGAATGAGTTTTCTTCTTGCCATCGCAGCAGCACGATGACTTGTGTATTCGACAAATGCAAACCCACGGTTCTTCTCCCCTTAATACAGAATAGAGAAATGAAGGTAACAATCTGACAATCCATTCATATAATCTTTCTGTTCCTGATATATTCTCCATTTTTTTTATCTACCGCGATTGAGTTTGTTCTTGACCGTCTTACTAAAAAGCTTACAAAGCTGTATTCTGCGTAGCAACCTGAAAATTTACATCATAATCTCCATAGCATAGCAATAAGTACCAGACAGTACCTACTCACGCTACTAGTTAAGCTTCAAATATACAGTACGTTTAATTGAAAAACCACACAAATGAATCCATAACACCTACCTGTATTGTAATGCCATTCATGCCAAGTAATACTTACATTTTCTTGAAGAAATTGTTTTATTATTGGTGGTTTCATCACCTCACTATTATTACTAATATGTACTCACCTGATTATTATTACCTGTATTTATTACCTTACTGAGCTAAAAATTGGGTTAGGACTAGGCTACCATACCTGGATTGTTACCAGGATAGATGATAACATCGCTAACATCATCTGTGACCTCACTCATTGCCTGTCTGATTTCTTCCTGACTTTTATCCTTGGGAAGGCTCCCAACAAATAATCTGACCACCGTACAAAACATTATTACACGATGTGATCTAAAATTTTTTTGATTTAAAAAATGATCCTCATTCTGTCTACTGTGTGCATCTTCAAAACGGCTAATGCAAATCAAATTGTGTCCATTACAGTGAATAAAAAATAACCCAGACTGTCTGTACTTCCAACATTTCTCAACATCTTGACATACCAATCAATCACTATAAATCGACACGATCCATCTCATATCAAACCATACCTGCAATTGTCAACACTGCGACAGACTCCGATTTTCATTCCGGGCCGGACTTCGTAATTGTCCAGCAGCTCTATGGCCCGGAGGGCGTCTTCCTTGTTGGTGTAGGTGACGAACGCATATCCTCGATTGTATCCACTGAAATCCATCATGAGACGCAGCTCGTAAATCTTACCAACCTGACAGACCCAAGGGCTTCTGTTAATCTCCAAATGTTTCCTCCAAAAATTTATTTTATACCTTTTCAAACACAGGAACCAGCTCATCCTCAAACAAGTCTCGAGGAATCTTCCCAACAAATACTTCAGATCCTCTGGATGGAGGTGACCCTGTCCAGTTAGGATTCCAATATTTTCTTTGACCATTACACTGCTGCATACCTTTGAGAAAATAAAATTTAAGCTGACCTTTATTGTGCTCATTGAAAATCCGACTCGAATAAATATAGGAACGCAACAAAAATAGATATACAGAAAATGACTCACGATAACCGGTTCTGTTTTCGAGGTCCAAAAGTCTCGCCATCACGGCTTCACTCGCTGGAGAATCAAGAGATTGACTACTTTCGCTCGACATGATAAAACTAATGAAGTGGTATAAAATCAATTCTATGAAATATAAAAAATATGGAGATTTATCGAAAGGAATGGCATAACACAAATAAAAGAATGAACAAAACATGATTCGACAAGCAAAAAATAACGCAGTGGAAGCGTGGGCATGGTAGCACATTGTTTACTCTTTGTAGGTAGGAATTTCTTCAAGTAGAAGAGGTGTCAATCAGTAGCCAGACCTAATTGAATTGCTAACACTATGGTATGTTTCAGACTTTAACATTTCCCGAAAGTTACTCCCCCCAATTGAACCGTTAGATCGAGGGTTAATTGTGCACTCAATCATAAAGATAGTGTCAGCTAGAAAAGAGTGATCGTTTTAAATGAACAACAAGGCCATTCAAAATCATTTTCTGGGTGGGATTCTGAGTTTGAAACGAATATACAATGTTTCCTGATTCTGCACGAGACAAAGTCACACTGCATTGTAAGATCCCATCAGCGCCTCCGGCATTTTCTTCGGAAGTTTCCTCCAGAAGTGCATCAGGTTTGATAGTGGCAGGGTCACCAATAATATCACCTTGTGCCTTCCTCTTTCTTGTTTTTTGTCTCACATTTACCCAAGTACATTTATGAGCAGATAACTGTAAAGAAGTCTTTCCAATATTTTCTACAGTGCTTACAACAGTGACCTTCAACACCTCCAGTGTATTTAATAATATTTCTAAGGCTGTACTCAAAGCCATAGCATGTTTGGAAAGAAATGATATTGGTTTCATACGCTTTTCACTGGCAGCAAAAGATTTCAAGGGGGACTGGGGAAGTTTGGCAGAATCAATAAGTCCCGGATGATGGGTCCATGCAAGACCCCATCTCACCGTTTTTCCTTGACAGAAATCATACGAGGTGAAGAGCAGATCCTCCTGCTGAGAGATCTGCTTCTTCAGCGCAACAAAACTGCTTTTTTTGCCAAACATTATCGTGAACCATATCAGTTTATCATGCAACTCTTTGCTCTCTTCCAACAACTTTTTACCGAATGCTAGGTCACCACCTTCGGTTACTGTTTCCACATCATCAGCCTGGCAAGAGGAGTTAGCAATCGGACCAATTTTACCATCTTTCTCACTGGTGCTTGCAAAGAAAGGAGGGTTGCATATACAGCAGCCGTACTGGAAACGAAGGCCGCATGGAGTGCTATCGTCACTGCCGAACAAATGTTTTAAAAGAGAACGTTCTGATGATTCTACTTTGATGACGGTAATCGATGCTGTTAAGGAGTTCTGAGATACGTTAGCTGTAGCGTTAGCAAAATTCTTTTCATCTATTTCGGTTGCTAAAAAACGCCAATGTCTGTTCATTTTGCAACCCATCATGGCATAAACACACGAGCTCCCCGCACCAATATCTATAATTTTTTGTATTTCATCTGTAGGCTGGGATCGAACAGCAGAGAACAAGTCCTCAACCCAAAGCAGATAATTCATACGTAAAGGTATTGTGGGTGCCAGTCGGTCCGATGGTAGGGTAACTTCAAGTTTGAAGTCTTTTTGCAGCAGGCATTTAGACAGAGTTTTTACAGTGGCTGGATTGCGGAAATCCACAAAGGCTTTTCCGTTTCTAGAGGTTTTCACAAACGGTTTGAAATCCGCATAGGACTCAGACAACTGTTTAAAATCAGGCGAATTGTTTTTATAGATGTTGCGTGGATGCATATACCTATTAAGATCCATTTGAATACATTTCTACCTTGAAAAAATGAGGAAATAAAGTAATTCGAAGATATTTAAAGCACATTGAAATCAAATTTCTATATCATAATCAGGATATTATTTCAAAATTATTATGTGATACTGTCAACCCTTCATCATAAAATGTAAAGAGCTGTGAATGACTAACCAGTGATGGGATTCAACTGGTTAGCATAGGTTCTCACCAAACTGCTAATAAAATTACAAAAATATGTGAATAGTTTCCTCTTACATTCTTAATTAGCTTAGTTTTAAATTGTAAAGTTCTGAAGAATCAGTTCCTAAAAAATTTGAATTCCACCACTGACTCTTACACACATAAGTCTAATAATTTAATTTTCAAATTGTTAGTATTTATAATTGAGATATTTCACTCTGCTTCTCATCAAATTCATAGTCTTCAGTCCGCACAGGTTGATCTTCGTCGTACTGCAACGCCATGTCGATATGCTGAAGAATAATGTTTATGGACTCTTCATCCGACCTGTCTAGGGGCAGAAACCTCACCATGCTGTAGTCATCAATGATCTGACACAAACATTCTGTCAGTTTTTGAAATTTTTTATCATGATACGTTTCACACATGTCCACCAACATGAGAGATTGCATGTTGGGATCGAGAAATTTTTCTATTTCTCTCTTTGCGTGTTTCGACAAAATGTCGATTTTCGTCATCACGCTGATGTGCGTAATTTCTAAGTTGATCATGCAGGAAAGCGAAGCGAGAGTCCCCGAAATGAACTTGCTCGGTTCACCGAGAAACTGGGAGTCTACGAGAAAAACTCCGCAAACCCTGAAATCCCAGTTCTGTAGGTTATCGGCAAGTGTCTTCATGACTGGTAAATGGGTGTACAATTCGATCTGTCCCGGGCAATCGAACAAGTAATAACTGTCGCTTTCCACGTCAGTCGTCACACCTTCCTCGAGCCAATCCATGTTACGAGAAAAATATTCCATGCAATATACCAGGCCGCCGTTGGGACCGAACTTCAATTCTTCGTCTTCCATTACGTCATCCAGTTGAATAAGTTCTCTGATGTCGAGTTCAATCGGGTAATCGAAGTATTCTGCGGCCGGATCAAGGTTTATAACGTAGCATCTACGTCTTAAAACTTTAAAGTGTTCGACCATCATGGAACAATATGTGCTTTTCCCGCTGCCCGCAGGTCCCATTACCAACTGAGCATACTTTGGCATTTTGCAGGAATATTTGGTTAGATTTCATCAAAATATCCTATTAAATATACACATCTATTGTCACGTAAGTTAGAACGATATAAATTATGTTTTAATACAAAAATATTGATTTTATTTTCAGCATGTGAGAGCGATGAAGAATCAAAATAGAGACATTGCCGAGATTCGCTACAGCTAAAATATTATCATCTTCTTATTCGACCGTGGTTCGGTTGACACGAAGTTAGCTCTGGAGACAGTGAGCTCACATATACATATTTTTTCTGCTAATGTAAACTACTTTCATGTTTTGGGAAATTAACAACTCTCTGGGTTCTCAGGAAATTCTTATCTTATCTAAAATCAGTTAAAATATAAACACTGTAACCGCTTTACAGAATCATAGCAATATACTACTTCACACAACCGTTATTTTATTAATTTGTGGTTATGAACTTCCGATTCCGACAGCATGATACTAAATACTGAAAAACAATACAGAATAAATCAAAACAGAATTTTATACAAATCACTAGCGTCGGTACATTAGAAAAGAAACCGATACTAATGATTAGAGCGTATACGACATCGTCAGCAATGATTGGTAATTTGGCTCTGTTTAAAATGGCGACAAAAATGGAAATGCTCACATACAAACATGCATGTAAAGACATATGCTCACCCTATTACGTTAGTATAGACATAAACATGACATCGTGTTGAAGCAAGGTTGATTAAAGAAATATACATGAAGGGTGTACGAATTATTAGAAGGTATGTGAAGAAAGTAAACTTAAGTAATCACTTATATTTGCAGAACGGAGTAAAACAACATGCGACAGAAAGATATATTGAAGGAAAATATTAACAATATGGTAACACGAACATATTTGATTTCTGAAGAAAGGGTAATAAGAGAAGTATTATTAAAAGTAAAAAGTAAAAATTCAACACTGACTTATGCTCTACCTTCATAGAAATCTTCACGAAGAAAAACTCTGAAGAAAGTACAAAAATTACATAAAAAGATTTACGTTGTTATTTAGGTGAATCGAAATCCCCGTTTACTCGGGTGAATTCTGTTCTCGAAAACACTCTAGCTCGACAAGACGGTGGTTGATTATCCCAGTGTGGTATTCCACTGGTAATGACACAGGTTAGTGTACCAACTCCCTTCAAGTTGTATCCTATGTTGCAATCATGCTTACAGATTGTCCCTCTTTCGTTGTCACCGGAACAGCTTCGTATACCGTGGTTGAAGCCAGGTAGACTCTTGCATTTTGCTAAAGGTGAAGTAAGGTTATTTCCTGGAGTTTGGAATTTTAACTATGAACTTGAAAATACCGTCTACAACAGAATTTATTCGGTGATCTTAACGATAAAAAATAAACTTACCAATACAAATTGGAGGATTTCCATCCCATTTTCCAGTGCTAGTCGAACATCTAATGTTATCTCTTCCAATCATGAGAAAGTTTTCGGTGCAGTAGTAAATGCATATCGTCCCACTTTCAGATGTTAGACAGCTTTTTCCACCTGCTTGCGGAGCTGGTGGGGATTCGGTACACTTTGGTTCTCCTTGATCTCCTACTTCTTCTTTGTCTCCTCCGGATTTACTCTTTACATCGTCTGTTTTTATAAATAATATGATAGAGTTTGTAGATAATATATCTATTATAGTTCCGACGTGGCGCGATGTCAAGTATAATCAGATATTACATACTTGCTACACATTTAGGAGCCAGATGATTAAATTTAGCTTTAGTTCTGTGATCGTTGAGCGTACATCTTGAAGCGCGCTTTCCTTCTAGCGTAAAATCTGAAAAAGGGTAGTTATATTTAATCAAAGATGAACTTCATTATTTTCAACTAGATTAATTTGACGAAGTAAAAATTTTGAAACGCACTTCTCTTGCAGCCGAACCTGCAGATAGATCCTACTGCGTTTTCTTTTGCTCTGTTCGTGCATCTTTTGAAACCGTTATCTGGCTTTGGTAAGATTTTGCATTCCGCTGTAGGATAAAACACAAAGATCAATATATATATATATACAGTATATCTATTATAGTCACAAGTGTAAAGATTATCCAATGATTAGAGTAACATTTCAGAAATCTGATAACGATAATAATTGGCTTATGTGTTTGTTTTGGGCTTCCACACAACTTCCTCTTGTTGCAGTTATTCTTGTCGCAGCAGCACCGACATACGGAATTACCTCTACCGGGATGACATTGCCCCGCCTTATTCTGTTAAGTAGTAGAATTAGGGGAGAAAATATTGTAAGTATCTCCTCTGTTCAGCGTTGAAGCATAGAAAATCAAACTTTTATTATCCTCAAATGTAAGAAAATCAAGAAAAAAATATTCAAAACGAAACGAATTTTTCTAACGCCCACCTAAAATCTCGAGCCTCGTGCATAACCCTCCTTGTTATAACGACAACTTGCTATTTTACGGCAACAGTGTCACCATTGATTAGTTTGTGGTTCATCACATCATTATAATTCGAGTTATACTGAAAAATATACCGAATATGCATACCTGTAGTTCGTCGTCCCTACAAGCCGTTCTCTCTTTACATGATTTGAAGATGGCGAATTGTGGTGGTCGATTGGCGATCGTTCGATCGACGCGAACTGTAGTCGCGCAAACCTAGCAAATTAAACACACTTAATAGAGCGAATTCTAATTTAATACAGAAAAAAATATCTCTGCTTTCGAATATGCCATGGAGTAGTACCTTATTGCCGTAACATGTGACTGAACGACCTCTGTTAATACAGTCTTGTGCCGATCTCGCGTTGTCGCAGACCCAACAGTTCAGACCTAGGAATTGAGAAAGTCAGTTACGGATCATACAATAGCGAACTAACTATAATTTTTTCTACTTGGGGAAAAAATATGAACGCAACATATTTCGTACATCAAGTTACGTTTTCGAATTTGCGCGAAGTGCGAGCGAGCGTCTTTCTATCCCCCTGACTTGGTATATCACTACCCCACTTTGCCAATCTACTTCGCAGATTACATACACATAGGCATGCACTAAACCAGTAATGGTATATTAAAGAGATTAGAAATCAAAACAAGTAACTTCACCAATTTTTTTATATAATGTCAACGAAAATTCCCTATTGTTCATTTTGGTAAATTCCAAACCTTGTTTATACTATTGGTATCTGAACTATGCTAGATTACATTGGACTTACCGTACACAGTCAGCACATGCACAGAAAGAAGCGTTAATGTCAGATGTATGGCGAGCATCATGAAGTCAACTATGAAATAATATTATATATAGTCTGTACTATATAAGAAGTTCGTTACTATGAGAGTAAAATACAACACTGATGTTATCAAGCTGCAACTGTTGCTTATATATGCGAACTATACCCTGCAGCCTTCCTCTTTTCTCCTAATAATTGAAATCCATCTCAGCCTCTACGCAGCATGTAACGACACACCTTAACGACGTGACGCTAGGGGAGAATCCAACTCTTTCGAATCTACACAATAGACCAATTATTTTACCACTCTTTCTGGACTCAAACCAAATTTGGGCAGGAAGGCTTATGACCACCGCACCTCCTGGTACCTGCTAAAAATCGTGCTAAAATACCGCCTACGCTTTATCTTCCTAATTAACTACTAATTTAACTTAGCATTTATTAACTACATTTTTTACCAACCAGCGAGCAGAGATTTGAAGTAGCGAATATGAAAATCCTGAACGATTTCAATCCGCACTCTAAAGTCTAAACGACGTTTGTCCTAAATTTTATTTCGACATGGTGATTACTGATAAGTAACCTATTTTCGGGAAGTAAACAATACAGGGACATCAAACGAAATACGAAAAATCAATCGTTGTTTAGTTATATCTCTGATATTACAAGTAGCTGTACAGTCAATTGACATATATTTATATATACTACCGCAAAGGTAATACTGTCGTCAATTCATCTCATGAAAATACAAGCATACATACTTATGACGTTGCTGAAGCAATAGCCAACCTTATAGGCAACAACCTTCGGGAAGGTAAGAAACAAATTGTGAATTTCAGGGAGGAAATGCTAATTTTCAACAATTTCCTATACGATACAAATGCAAAAGTCAACATTGGAAATTTCGTAGCGCCAAGCACTTGGATTCATTTTAGCATTTATCGGTATTCACAGTGCGAGGATCCGGCATAAGCTGTAATAACTATATGGCTTTCGGGCCTCAAACTACGGCATTCAAGCTACATATTTTCACTAGAGAATATTCCTTAGAAGGCATCAGGAAGACTCGAAGGTCTTCCTTTCGTGATCACAAGCTCGATTTCTAGCGTTTTCTAGTAGTTGACGTATGGAAAACGTTCCTAATCTTGGACGCATTCAGCCCGAGGGTGATGTTGATAATACTCACGACAATTCGGTCGCATTTTCGAAAACACTAGAATACAGATCGCTTGCAACAAACGAAAACATCGTGATTGAAGATATACTGTAGACATAGAATACCGCAGATTATAGTATTTGGTGGAATGACATCATAAGCGGAATCAAATTCCGCGTAAGTGACCACCGAAAAATACTTTTTTGATCACATGAATAGACTTGTGGCTAGTGAAAAAATACAACTTACGTAGAACAGTACAAAAATGTTGGAATTTTTCAAGCTAATGCGATGACGTAAGAGATCTTTTGTCGTAAACAAAAACACGGATGCACGGTAGATAAATGTGCACATACAAGAAAACAGATGGCGTTATAATGGGGTCACGAAAAGATATTTACTACGACTTGTCCTATTTCGGAAGACATCTAAATGTCGGAGTCGTTGGTTTGCTAAAAATTGGTAACGACGGCGACGAAATAACAACAAATATAAAGCTCTCACCAGCTCTGGTGCAAGGGTGTCTGGTACAATTGACTAGGTTAACGGCTCAAACACCAGTTGCGGGTTTAATATATCTAAACAGGGAACAGTATATATATATATTGCTAGTTAAGCTATGAGAATTTAAAAACTGTTTTATGTATAACATAACTGTTACTGGTTGGACTTCATATGAGATGAGGTTTGCTGGTAAAATAGTAACACGAGCCCTTGCTCTATCATCCTATCGGCTGCTAGCTGGGAATATAGGTTACGTAGAGGGTACGACGCGTGATCCTATCGAATTTGCAGCGATAACTATCAGTATCTTATATGGAAACGCATAAACCGAAACTGGAATCAAATGGATGATTAATAGCAAAGCTATGATGTTGGACGAAGACGAATAAAATAATCTATTTGTGCACGAAGAAATATAGTTACTAATTGATTTTCATCTATCAGTATAATTAATGACAATGGTTACTGACTTACATAATTAAACATGCCAATTCTAATCACTCTATAGAGTCTAGACCACGGGAATTCATCGCAATTGGGATCACATATTGGTAGATTTGAACTGATGAAACTCTGACGCGACTGGACTTCCTCCACCTCAGCAGGGGAGGTATGCCTCATGCCTGTACCTCCAATCATCCTTCCATGTTTCTCGTAACCTCGAGGGCACATCCACATAGTTTCTCAATCTCCTTCGTTCAAGTTATAGTTGTATAGAGTTATACAGTGTATAACAGTGTATATCACAATTAAGTTATTTTCTGTCCGAATCTAGGCCTAAAACAAAATCTGTCGTAAGATTCATCGAGATATTCAACCATTCTCATGCGATGAGAGGTTACGGAACAGTTGAGGGTCATAGAATTCCGCATGCGCAAACTCACACAATTCTAGTTTTGGATACGTACAAGGCCCTGTGTACTACAGCCACAACTTCATCTCGACATATGAGATACAATTTCATCTAAGATGTCATAGTTATTTGCGCGTCGTCGATAAAACTGCACGTTGTTAGACCAGGAAGACGATTTCGATCGGAGAAACGCGTCCGCTGAAATCGCGATCTGTTGAAAATTCAAAAGTCTGTCAGAATATCATATACGAGAAATGCAACACAACATATTAACACACGTTGGCGAAAAAAACACCGAAACTTCTCCCAAAATAAAGATCGTGGTATTACAGTATTACTATTTCGTAAACTATCACATCAGTATCGTATCATCATCCCACTGTACCTTGAACCAGGGCATTGCGTAAACACACGTAGACGTGCGAAATGAGAATAGCTTTAAGTGGCTTACGTCAATGTTTAGTTGGATGCATTCCAGAATATTGCACGGAACAAACCAAACCAAGGTCCGGGCTTTCTGGATGGCCAGAGGGGAACAAATCTTACTTAGAATCGGACAAAACATGAATCCGAATGTATATATTCGCTTAGCGTATTATGAGCGTTTAGCAGGGGGATGGCTGTGTAATGCACACTCTACTATACCTGCATTTCAACTGAAGATAGGACTTCATTATCATTCTGCAACTGATACTGGCATCCTTCGTATCTCTTCCGCACAAAGTTCTCAAGATCTTCTGCTACAAAGCTTTTCATGTTCCATCGTTCTATGAGAATCTTCTTTACCTAAGCGTTAGATCATATTAGAAACTGGAATCATTCACCATCAACATTGAAATCAGATTTTCCTGCAACAACTTAGGTAAGATATTTTTGTTTTCATGGTAAAAATATTCAGGTTAAAAGAACGCTGTGATTATTAGAATATTCAAAAAAATTACTATTTCAAGCTATATACTGTATATACTGAAGAAAAACATATTGTCAATCTGGATGAAACATACCTCTTTGGCGACGATCATGGAAGCTGGTGGAGTGGCTATGTACGCGACACTTTGTTTAGTGGAAATTTGAACAGCTCTGTGTGCTATTGCCTTAGCGATATCACCTGGTTTCACTTTATCTACAGCTTTGCAAAGCGGAGAACGTTTTGATTCGTGATAGATTTTGCAGGCTGAAAAGAAAGACGTATAAATTTGTTAATATGTTCACTGTAGTTAAAGACCGTGGCCTCAAAAGCCATCGATGACAAATCATCGTTTTAATATCAATCGAAATTATTCGACAGAATGTTTGCGGAAATGACAAATGGACATCTATATGGTCGTTTATATCCCGATTTCGGTTTCATACTGTGGCTATTAAGGCTATTACTATCATGAATCATAGTTTGGAACATATACGGTATAAGATGAAGTTAAAAATAATTGTTTGTTTGTCAACTGGAAGCAAACGTCTGAACCGAACTGCAACATTATCTAACGGTCGTAAGTGTGAGGAACGGTCGTAGATTAAAGTAGTGATAACAATCGTTAAACTTGGTGGTCGTTAAGTTGCAATTTGGGGTACTTGCATACAGTTATTGTTCTTACTTGTCTGCCAGTCGATGGGATCGAATCTCCAGTGGGCAGCAATAACATATGCGTTGCCTATCACGACTTTGCGGAACTCCTGTGCGATTTCGTTCGTAAAATTCGGTAAGTGAACGTTCTTAACAATGAGTGAGAATAGTTTTCGATCCTGCAGATCTTTAATATTCTTGAAATTCACTTCATTCATTGATACCTCGTGATCAGGAAACACTGAAATAGAGATCGAAATTGAATGAATGTCGAGAAAACTTCTATATATTTTCAATAGAATAAGTAGGAACACAATATGGTCAAGCGGTCTTGTTGGAGGCGACGAATACCCTCGAATATACTCGGTATTGAAAATTTATATTGGGTTTCGTATGAAGTAGCATATTTGTGCCTAGGCACTCACCAACAACGTTGTTCCATGGGAAGGGGTGAATGGCACATCTTCTGTTTGTCCCGTAAGTTTTACTGAGTTCTTCAAAGCTCGGTTCGCGCAGTTTCACGGAAGCATTGAGGTTTTTTGGGAAGATTTTTACATGCGGATGGAAGATATTTTTTCTTTTCATACAATTGTCCTCATTTTTTTTCGTTCCTTGATAGAGTAATTGCATGCCGTATTTGCGTTCAATTACGTTCAGCTTACTTTTAAAAAGAAGCAGTTGAAAATATAAAATCGCTTCCGTTAATCGATACAAAGTGGACATACAATATGAATGAATATTCCAGCTTCATATTGATGACTCTAGGATACACATCAAGTAAAAAATCGTTAAGATAAAACTCTCTCCGTCAAACACTCGTAATTAGTCAAAAACTACTCCCGCTAGATGACGTACGAGGGCCAACGAATCGTCTTTAAATGAATAGTTAATTTTTACCAATATCTTTGATTTTCAGCGGATTTCGTCAGCAACACAGCGTCAAACTTCCCTTTACAAAGTGATTTCATTTGATCTGCTGGCACAACTGATATCAATCGCCTGAGATCGGTCATTTCAACTCGCAGGTAATCGTGAACAGGCAGTACAGGTTTCGTTATGCTAGAGAGGAAAGAACTGTTTTTATCAATGGTTTTACCAATACTTAGATTGTGCCTGAACACAATGCCAGCACAGATTTTCCAGCAACGCATCCGTCACCTCATCTAAGCCGTAGAAATTATGAATGCTAGTTTATAAACTTTTATACGTAACGTGGTATAAACTACATACATTAATGTTTTCCATGATGTCATTCGATTCGAATTGAAATCAAATCTTTGCAAATTTTACATTACTTTGAAGACACAGAAGAGGGGATCACAAATATATGATATTATTACGTTATTGAGTTATCTCGGTTGGTCCGCAAAGCGGGACCAAGGGATTGTAATCAAGGTTGCTGGAAACCTTCATGTCATTACTCAGTTAACTTTAACTAATACGCTATAACAGATAAACAGGAATTTTGTGACAATAATTAATAGCACTGGTATCAATAGAATAAAAATTTGAAGTTTCAAATACTTTTTAATATGATGTGTGAGAAATTCCGGCATCACAAGCGTACGATTCAGTCGCACAGCTAAAAATATACTCTGCNATTGGTAAATGAAGGTAAGAAAATTTATTATGTGGAAAATCTAGGAATGTAGGAAAGCTAGAAATTATCATATAAGAAATTATCATAATAGTAGAAACCAACACGTAGGTGGTATATGTCGTAATGTCTATTGAACCTTGTAATTTTCCTGTACACAATTATATACTGTAGTGTATTCCAGCCGTAGGCTGATGGCGCATAGAATAATTACTATACATCGTGCAGAGAATGGGAGGAAATGATTTAATTCTAGAGGCACTCATTCCTGCTGGTTAAGTAATCGTATGCAGTACATTAAGTAACAGTACGAAAGCATCAAGACATAATAATTTACCTGTATTTCTCCAGGCGTTGAATCGAACGTAGCTGCTGTGCGGGTCACGGATACAGATATGTTTTAGTAGAGCAACGATACTCAAGAAAGCAACTACCAGAAGTAACCTAAATATATAAAATACAATGCTTCAATATTACAGTATATACAGTAGTAATCGACACACTATATTGTTGTACACAATCTATTTGGAATTTCACTAGCAGGTAGTTTAATCAACTAACTGCTAATAATACTATGCTGAAAACAGTTGCTTTTGTTTTTATTTTTTACTCTTTAACTTAAAAAGTAATCGTGGTATCGTAATGGTCGATATGTTTGCATGTTTCATATATACCCTTTGAAATGTGAATATTAATGCTACGACGCACTAATGTATAAGCGAAAACACGGGTGATCTACATTCCATATCGTTCTTATCTAAGCAGTCGGTACGGTACATTCATTACGCTATTCTCTGCAGGCGTTATGTCATCGAGTGTGAATAACAACGACCCAAGTTTCCGTATAAGATTATGAAACACAGCGCGCATAGGATGCAAAACATCCGCTGTTAAACGGTTTTAGAGTGTCGTGAAACCTGATTAAAACATGAAGCGATCACTTACCAGCATAACGCGGCTTGGAGATTCGGCGGAAAATAATAGAAACTGTACGAACGAACGACACCTTTGCCTGTTTCAGTCTTATGATCGTCGTCTTCCACTCTTATTTTTTCATTCACACTATCGGGCTTTTTGTCGTCTGTGGAAAAAATTATTCGAATGTTTTAGAATTAACTCTGCAATCCTAAATATATGAACTCTGAGACAAATCTGTATAGCCTTCGTCATTTCTCTGCTTTACGTGTGCAGGTGTTCGTTTCTTACTTAAAGGATAACTACAAAATCATGTGGCGTCTCCTTAACCGAGGGGTTCCTATACATATAGCCAAGGACAGGCCCTATGGGTATTTGGGCAATGCCCGATTGGTTGGAAATGCTGAAACAAAATTGTCGTGGGAATGAATTTCCCCCTAAATATCAAAGGGTCATTCGTTCTCTTGTGATTTTCATGTTCCCCCTCGTAGCTAATTAATCACGTAGCTCTACGTAATGTAAAGGAGGAACTTCTTTCTTACGAATTGAACAAAATTGTACTGTATTCCATCGTTAACTTATAAATAATGTCCGGCAACCACTACCGCTGTATTTTTATAGCTCCGCGTTGGCCCTCCATGCACCAATGATATATGTATGTATATGTCATATTAATAGCAATGTGTTCTTACCGAAGTAAATGGGTCCGATGACTTTTGTGACTGTTTTGGTTTGTTCATCAGCGGAAAGTTCTCTCTTACGTCGAGAACTACATCCTTGGACACAGCTTGGAGACGTATCACCGGTTGGGCAAATCAAGTAAGAAAGATGAATGTAGACCGGCAAAGGTGATCCGTCCTGAAAAACAGGCAGATAAACTTTAAATTATCCTAATCTTTACTAGTAAGATCTTACCTATGTACATTATATAGTGTACACTTGCTGTTCAAGTCATTTCGAGGTCATAACCCCTTTTCATTCCTCAACCCGTATTTTTCGAATTATCACCCAAGATTATATAGGGAAACTCCGGTACATTTCTCTTCGATATGCATATAGCTCTAATGGTATTTGTGCACTTACTGCTACTGCGTTATTTTCGCCGGACAATACTTACTGGGTTTTTTATGCCGAACATGAACATAAGAAAGGAGAACCGTATAGTAGTTCTGCTGTCTGGTGAAGTTTCCAACACAAAAGTAGTGTCGCTTGGGCAATTCGAATTTAATATTTCGAAGTTGGGTGAACTAGATGGACTGGTAGTGTTTGAAGCGATAACACTCTGTAAGATGAGGAATGTATTCCCAGGTATGGTGCCGATGGTTTCGAAATATGCTCGGGTAGCAACTTGTACCTATAAATACAAAAGTATTATTGGGGAAGATACCTTTATTTAAATAAGTTATCATTCACAAACTGACAGAAAAGAAATCGTTTGCATATAGTCGTTTAGAGATTGCGGCAGTATTCTATATAAGTCAAATCACCAGTCTAACCTAGGACTGAAGAAAGAAACAGATATGCTCACCGAGACAGGAGGAATAGCAGTAGAGACATAATTATCCAGTGACAGCGACGTGGCAACGGTGTACGTGCCATTTGCACTGGCAGCAGCGTTGAGTGAGCTTACCACAGGATTGAAGAAACCGAAATATTCAGAGCTGCTACGTTCTATTTGACAGCTTCCGGACAAACTGACGTTAAAGACGTTGGAATTGGCTGGATAGTTTGTTCGTGTTTGAATGATTTGAGTCATATCGATAAATATGCTACTACCCACAGTTTGAGTCTGTCCAAAAGAAAGTAAAAGAGCATTAGGCTAAAGAAGAATTCGGGCCCGAATAATCCAAATTTCAGAAAATTTATAGGCAAGGGACCCTTAACATTCGCTACATATTCCTACATACGGCAATTTCCTACCGAATCTAATTTTCTACAGACTATTTCTTGCATGATAATTTCCAACACCGAGCTTGCTTACATAGATATTTCCGATATAATAAATTTACTCACACGCATTTTACTATTCTTCAAGTCGAGCCTGGAACTTTCACTTTTGAAAGATTTAATTAAGGCCAACCCCAACCCTAACCCGACCAACAGCAATTATCTAGTTTCCACCATTGCTCTTACAAAAAGAAAACAGTAATAAAAAAAAATCAATACCGTTAAACTGAATGAGCATTCGGTGAAAGGTATAGTGAAGACTAGATCTGTTCCCGTATCTACAGCGTAGGTTGTACCAAGACATGAGATAACATTCAATTGCAAGTCAGCTCTTGTTAGTCCTGACAGGAGGCATTTTGGTATCGTCATGATCATTTGGGTCGCGCTGCAACTCACCGTGTGGCTCACTGCATGATATGATTGAAATAACTAGATAAAACTAAACCCATTAATGCATTATCCTTTTTTAAAAATCGATTACATTTCGCTTTCCTTGCCGCACAAGCTCCCCGGTCTATTTGCGGAATAACTGTGCTTCGCATAAACGTGGTATTGACATCATTAGTACCATCAGTCCAGTACAAAAAAGGACAGTTAGATCCAGTTGTATCCGTCGGGCAGGCCAAGGCTCTGAGGATGATAATGATATTGTAATATAATTTGGGCTGGGATGATTATATATAGTGAATTTCTCTGGTACCTCATTTGCGGTTCGTACAGTGCAACAACCGAGGCAATTTCATTGCCTTCAAGATTTTTTCTGTCTAATATTCCAATAACGATCAATTGATCATAGTAAGTCCGGATAGAATCAATGTAGATTTGTGCGACCGACGCCATCGAAGGAAGTGCAATTGAGACAATCGCTGAAATATAAAATAAAGGATAGACTGAATAGAGTTTTTAGTTGCTTGAAGCCTATTCAAAGCCACTCAAGACATTTATTATTACCTTGCAATTTATTTTTAATTCTCTACTACTAATATTTCCATATACTGTACTTACCCAATCGCGTTGTATTTTCGCCCGGTCTTTGGTCTGTTGGGCCTGTAATAGCACTGTTGGCAATTTCAGGATGTGCGAAAGTAGAGTAAAGAAAACCATACATGCTCTCAGATCCACAAATTCTACTGGTTGAGATACTGGTTATGAAAGTAGAAATTGCCGCTGAAGTGGAATAGGTGCTGTAGCTATTTAGAAGAATAAGAAGTTTTTATACTCAAGTACCGTACAATACAGATACGAATTGATTATAGATACAAGTAGACGTGAACAACATCTTACTTCCCGAAAAAAGTATTTTTTCCTACAACCGCAGGTGCGATTCTGAATTCCCCAGTGCCGAGTTCAGTGTCAAACGACGGTAGATAGGATGTCAATGCCGTGCGCCAAATCTTAACGGTGAGAATAAAACAGAAATCAAGTTTCGAAACAGGTTGAGAACCGATTCAAGTCGGGTTTGTATTGCATTATATTAGTTAAAATATAGTGTACTGTAGGGCTTGTAGGCAATACAAAATTACCTAATTATTTACCGTATAATTAGCGTAGCCGAAAAGAAAAGCAACCGCGCAATCGAAGTCGGTCGCTTTGCTTGCATCTATGACATATATTATGTCAACATCACACGGAGTAACAGGCTCACACGTCATATTATCAGATGCAAGCTGGAAATAGCAACCACAACCGCACTCGACCCCGTTTCCGTCACCGCGATCAATACAGTATTGCCCACAACCTCCGTTGTTCGAGTCGCAAAGTGATGCTGGAAAGATAATGTTATTAGCAAACTACTTTCGAATGAAATACTGGTTGAGAATCCTCATCCGAAATTTCAAAATAAGAAATCATCCGAAATCCGAAAGTTTTTTTGAGGGAGGATAGCGTTCCCGAGAAAAAACAATCAGGTATAATTTTGATAACACACGCAAATCAAATGCTACATTAAGGAGTAGTGCCCGTATAAAACTTGCCCGTCGCCCGCGCCGATGTCTATCGACAATCGTCAACGTTAAAACGATAAAGGGAGTCGTTTGATTTTTATTTAGAACATCATTTTACAAATTTCTAGTTTTGTTTTTCTACAAAAATCTCTATGCACTGTAACCCTTCACTCAATATATTAATAATCCATATAAAAATACACATAATATGAAATGTAAATGGATTTCGTGCTTAAACTCGAGCCCATACCGGCTGCTGTTGCCTTTTATAAATATGAAAATATTCCCGAATCTGAAAAACTCTTGGTCCCAGAAATTTCTGATAAAGGATTCTCACTGCCAACAGAAAAGTAGAGGAACGCCGTTCCTTGCTTTCCCCCCTTCCCCTATAATAGAACTTGTATCTACAAACCTGCATGCACGAGGCCAACAGCACAGCAAACAAACATACACAGCAACAGATAATATTTCCCCATGTTTCAGAAGCAACAAAAGCTTCTCGAAAGAATAAAATACCTACGAGATTCTCAGTATTGTATTACTGCTCTCTTTTTATATTAAAATAGCTGAGTCAAGTAAAATGAACGTATACTGTATACTGACTTATCTATATTGTAATCACCAGTTACCATTTCAATATAAGCTACAGCAATATAGAATAGTGCTAACAACTGCTACGCTAAAAACAACCTATTTCAGTCAAAAAAAGCTATGTTACCGCAATCTAGTTCAGCCTATGTATTCTAAGCTGATATATAGAAAGCGAACGGGACACATAAACCGGCATCTACTTGTTATCCCACGAGAGAAACAACTCGCGCATCCAACAATGACTAATGCATTGCAGGAAACAAGGTCTGCGCAACTAAACATCTGCAATTCTTTATCCCCTGTTGATACAGGAAATAATATCAGAATTATGTAACTGCAAGCAGAAGCTAACAAGCCCTCCTTATTTCATCGGAAAGAATGCTATGCTGTGAGTTTACGTGGATTAATGGACGGTATTATACTTTATAACACAATCGCGGCGGAGACAAAAGAAATGGTGAATGTTACAGTTTTTGGGGTTTAAGTAATTTCATACCGATATATGCGCCCAACGTGCAGGTATTTGAAACGTAATATTAGTATTTATAACTATCAACGCATTTCTTGATAGGGAATGTATGAGAAGCCACTCATTTGAAGGTTTTGCCATTTGCGTGTAATGGTTGAATTTCAATACCACTTACTTTTAAGCAATTAGGTTTATTACTTGATTCCATTAATTTTTAAAAACGTAAAGCAAAAACACAGTTGCCATGGTTAAAAAACAAGTAGGTAAATGCTAATAATACAGTGATTTCACAGTGTACACGTTTGGCTGCACAAACCGAAAGGCACTGCAACAAAAAAGAAATAAATCAAAAATACCAAAACCCTTAGTAATGCTTCATAACATTGTGCTGAAATCTTGAGAAGTATTAAAGAATATTGGATAGAGTTTTAAAAAAAATAATACGGCCCACAACCTGTCAATTGACAACACCTCAAGCAAACAGTGGTACCAGTTTTGCAGTGTGATTATCACTGGGGATTGTCTGCTGTGATTGTCTGCACAATCATAATGATGCTTTCAATGCAATAATCATAATTTAGCATGGTTTGATTTCAAAAGAGCATTTACCTTCAGAAAAAAGGGAAGGGAATTCTGTAGGGCGTAGGCTATACTTGATTGTACATAATATTCAAGTACTACATTAAAATATATACAAATATATGGAAAGTAGAAATTGAAAATTAAATTAGTTAAACTAAATACATAAACTTTATTTATAACTATTGGTGATCTCAGTAAACAAATACAGCTGTAATAATGTTAAATATCATGTTACCACCGTTTACTCACAGGTGTGTGTCACAGTAGTGTCTATCAAAAAAGCTTACACAGAGGTGGGTAGAAAACATAAAACATGCATGCAACATCTGTTAACAACCTTAAATACGAAAAATCCCAATTGCCAGATATGTCTGCTATAGTTGTGCAATAAAAACGTGCAGAAGGTACAATGCAGTAACATAAATTACAACATACAGTGAATTTATTGAAAAATTACAACCGTGCAGAGATGGTGCCATATGAAACCTACTTGAAATAGGGTAGGTATCCATTCTGAGGTCAACTTCCGGCGGAATGATGCATATTTTCCAGCAGCAGCACCTATAACGATATTTTATCTTCAGTCGTTTGAATGTTTAGGCAATGCTCTCCCAGTAACCAAATTCAATATTGTTACCTCATCAAAAGAAACTACTTGCACTTGTTGCTAAGAAGCTTCTTCCAGAACCTTTCGTAGTGGGCCTTTTCCTGACTTCGGTGGAAATAATTTTGATGTTTGGACTGAGGTTCGGGGTGCTGCTCGACAGCAGATTACGTTCGGAATGAGGAGTGTGATGATGTTGTGTGCTGCGGACTGGCGACTCAAGCTTGTTCGCAGAGGCTCTGGTGTTGAGGTTGCTCCTGCTGAAGGAGAACGGAGTCGTCCAAGAAGCACGGGTATGAATTTCACTCGCCGATGTGTCGTTGTTATGGCGATGTCGTTGGCTTTGAGAAGATGTCAGGGGAATGTCAAAAGCAGACAGGTAACGTCTTGCAGCTCTAATACAAAACAACAAGTCAAATTAAAATTAACAAAGTAATGGCAAATAATACAGAGATGTGTAACAAGATGTATATATTAATTTATACACGCTAAATATTCGAATGTTCGTAGGTTCCTTAAAAATTAGCATATAACCTTGCTAAAGGTCCTCCAGAACGATCCCTATCTCGAATAGAGCGTACCACCCTGATATCTGTCACTCCCAGAGCATGAAAAGTTCGAATTACCTATTATAAAGAAAAACATTGATTCAACCAAACAGAACAGAAAAATAAAGGTTTCAAGAACAGAGACCTGCAGTCGGACATAATCACTTGAATCTAAGCCAAGCATTTCAACCAGGACACGAAGAGTGGTGTCGCTCCTGATTCCAGAAGCTGACATTGCTATCACCGCTTGTGAGCGTATTTCTTCATTCTGATGACGCAGTGCCTCATCCACATCATCCAAAAGTCTGAATCAAATAGCATGTTAGAGATATTATTTCGGACAGATCTTTATCCAAATGTGTATTGTTGGGAAGCTACCTTATTCTCAGTCCCAGTGCAGTGATGGCTTGCGAAACACCTAGACGAACCTCTCGCTTCGCGTCGTCCCAGATTTTGCGGGACAGAATCCTGTATATCTTATCTTCATCCACAATCTCTTGAATCTGAAAAAAGAGCAGTATTTTGAAGCCAACAGAATAAACATTTGGCATACATTTTGACTTTCACATAATATATACTGGCTCAAATACCACTGCCTGAATTTTATATTAAATCATAAGTAAATTCACATTAATACTATAATTTATCAGGGAACCAATCTAATAAGAAATTTCAAAATTTAATTATTATTAGTACAATCAAAATTACCTTCATCGGGCCAATATAAGCAATCAGCAAAGCTGCTGCCAGTCTGTCTTTCCATTTCACAGCACCTTGTAAGTGTTTCACTACAACATTAAATATCTCAGGGTCGCAAAAGTTTATTCTACGTATGAGAACTTCGAGTCCCTGAGCTCTCACCGTCCAATCATTTGATGACTGTAATAAATAAAAACGAGGGAATCTGTGAAATTATTCATGAGAAGTTGTTAAATAATAAAAATTACTTGCCAGGACAACGCTACGTAGTTTCTTTTTCACCATGGCGTTAGATTTCTTGTCACCACTGTTGCCACCACACAGTTCACCGAGGCATACGGCACTGTGAAAAGAGACTTCCTGTGTCGGGGAAAACAGAATGAGCTCTTTGAGAACCTAAAAAAAAGAGATAAACTTTAGGACAGAAATATATATTTCTTTTAGGAATTTCGACTCAACTTACCTGCACCATATCGTCAAACTCTGGTATTTGCTCTAAATCTAAGTAAATTGATCTAACATTAGATGCACATGCGATTTGTTCCAGAGCATCTAGCTTTATCTCCACATTACCATTGGCGAGATTCAACGTGAGCTCTGATATCACCGCTGAATGCCAATCGCCTGGACAAAAAAAATGCAATACAACAAAACCAATTTAGATATTTTCAACAAAGAATACTTTCTTTTGTATATATTGGGGCTGGAGATCTATGCACGTACAAATACGGTACATGCTCGATTAATTATCCAACCTAGGACCAGCACATGTTCGGGTATGTGAAAGCTTCGGATAATTGAGGGGAGGTTCGAATTTTAATCCCATATAATGACACATGGACAATATATTGACACATGGACCTCAGTACTGCCACTTAGCATTGAAAATCATTTTTATGTCAATATATATCATTTCAGAATCACATCATTTTTATTGTGCTCACTTATCATGGTCATATTGTTGCACTAGAGAATAAATCAAGTAAGACTTTCTTACGATAATAAATCATTCAATATAAGAATATAATAATTGATTTCTGAGGCTGTTTATCAAACGTTTGCTGCTACCTGCGATTCCACGAACTTCTTTTAGTACATAAGTTATTGAACTAATCAAATATCAAAATTTGTTTACCAAGATTAATTAGAGCTTTCGAAGCCTCAAATCTCACAATCGGGCTCTTATCTGTCTCGACCGCATGCAACAGCACTGGAATAACTTGATCGCTATCTGTGATCCCCAGCTGAGCTAAGGATCGTGCTGTACATGCTCTTTCATCAGTGTAGGAAGATGTCATTCCGTTTTCAAGCAAATCCTGCATACCAATGCAAGAGTGGAGAAGGGTTTAATTCAAGGAATTTTAGAACTCCACAAATTTTTGAGACCAGTGCCATGACCTAGTGTTAGAGATTCTCTGAGTCTGATGAGTTTGTAATAGCTAATACTAATATTTTATGAATTTGAACTGTATTCAATAATTTTTATTTCGCCTTATATTTAGTGTGAATGATGTACAGTAGTTGTAAATTCGCTATATGATATGTAATTTAGTAAATGGTTTGCTAATATCCTAGTATTCCATGATTACATCATGTTGATGAAACCTATGCAACACTACATCGTGCCAGGGTTGCCAGATTGAAATTTTAATTTAAAGCCAAACAATACAAAAAACACTTTACTTTGAGTCTGTCCCTTTGAATCTGTGAAAGAGAGTTGCCGCCGCTGGACTTCAATTTCTCGATAAAACGAATTCCGCTGGCGGCTTTGCGGAAGGATCTATTTGACGTCACGCTGTTTGGTGTAATCAAATCTCTCTTGACTGAGTTCCTAGACATAACATAGAACAGGTTTATTACAATTCTTTGAATATTAAACAGGTAATGCTGTATATCATGTTCAAGAATTCTCGATGGTCTGGGGATCAAATTATGTCAGGTCAAATCAATGGAAAATACAAGTGCCCAACCTCAAACCAGTTTAAGAATTATAAGAAAAATGTATTGAGAACTTTCATCTCCATAGCCTCTCTTCAGCATGGTACCAGTCTTTAAATCTGGTGGAACCCATGGCAAGCCAAATGGATGGACATTTAATTAGAAAATAAAAAAAAGTCATTTGCTGTCTTCTGCTTACTATTATTCACCAATTGCTTACAAATTTTTTCTCCTTTGTCGAATAAATAGTTTGATTCTAGTCTGATTGAACAAGTTACGTTGATCAACGATAGACTGCTGCAACATGGTGCGGTCGGGATCTGGCCTTGCGTCGGTCCAGCGATCACATTCGTAAGGATAGTCCTTTCCTCTGTTCTGAATTTGTTAATACATTAGAGTAAGTTTATTCCAGCTAATGAAATTGCTGGTATTTTTGACAGGAGACGTACACTAGTTTATCATATTTGACATAGAAAGTTGATTACCGTTTTGGTGAGTGGCAAGTAATCTTGAGTTCTATCATAAGGCTCTGCATGAAAATCACCACCTTGAAACGTTCCGGAATCGAGACTTGGAGATAGGCTCGTTTTTGATGATTCTGAATGAGTAAATAATACATCAAATATTGTGAACAGTGAAAGTGAACACAATATATCAAGTAAAATTTACAGCCATTTTTCTCACTACCCAACTATAAAATATTACGATCTATAAGCTATTTATTGCATTCCAATATGTTACAAATTCTCTCCTCTTCTACTATAGTAATGAAACATGATATATGGAAATAAAAAAACTACATTACTTACTTTTCGAAACAGTACTCCTTACAGAGAGTGCTGTTGAACCTGAAATTAATATCACCATAAATTAGATGCACAGAACTAGAAACCTATAGAACCAGCTAACATCTTCTTCCCTACCTCCAACTCGTGTACTCCCTCTACTATATAACTTTCTTGTCACAATGGTCTTCTGTTCCAGACGATCTTCGTCAGCATCCTCTCCACCAAGATCAAATTCAACAGACATGTTCGCGGCCAAGTAGATTTTCTCCCGAATCCTACGGGCCCTACGCAACACACGTTCCAAATCCTCTCTCTGAAATAGCAGTGGTTAACCATACCTAATGGCATTTTATTGTAAAAAAGATTTCACAAGTCCTAGATATCTTGGGATCAAGCTTACATACAAAACTTTAACCTACTGTGATGTCAAAATTCCCCTCGAAAACATTCTGCTCGGTCAACCAGGGTAGATTTGCCTTGGACACAGAATCCTTTTCTGGGAGAGGGACAAAGTTAGCATGGACAGCCAGTCCCAGTGAGTGCAGAGATTGAGGATTTTCCTGGTAAAATAAGTCATCAGGTTATAGTCGGTAATGGACGACATAGTCCTGACAGCGAAAGCTTACCTCCAACACTTTTTCGATGTTGGGGGTGTATTCAAATTGGTGATGTCTGGATTTCCAATAGAGATCTGCTGCATCATGTGGTAGTTCTAATGAATAAAGAATTTAATATCGGTTGTTTCTGTCAACAATTTAATATGTTTCAGCTTCAATAATAATAAAACTTTTATTGAATTTCGTTACACTCCCTACACTACCTAATACTTGAACTACCGGTAATATCAAAAGAACTGAACACACACTTTCAAGTGGAGGAGAAACCAGAGTAACTGCCTTCTTCACCGGTGAAGGCGTTTTAGTGTGGGAAGACGTTAAAGCTAGATCCGGTGTTAGATGTAGAATAGATTTCGGAGGGGATGCTGACAAGGGGTGAAGGAAGTCTCCGGTATAGCTCTATATATGATATGCAAAGTATATTTAAAATGTCTCTAAGCTGAAAGCAAATAGGCCATGAATGTTTGAACTGACCTCTGCTGAGAATGCTGATTTTTGCAAAGTGGGAAGATGATGTTCTCGACTTTTTCTAGCTTTCTCTTTCACGACAGTGGGAATAGCTGGGATCTATTATTATGCAGATTTAGTTCATGAAGTATTAACTAAAACAGTACAAACACTTGAATGAATGAGGAGATTACAGGAAGGCAACATTTTTTTTCAAATCCAAACTCTACACTCCAAGTACAATTGAAAGTAAATGAATGGAAATATAGCATCAATCAAGAGTCAAATTATTCTGAAACATGTTAACTCATAAAATAACCTGGAGAATGCTGTCAAGCTTATCCAGATTATTGCTCTCCACGATAAGGAAAATGCTTCTCTCCAGCCATTTAATCCTATGAAGGACCGCATTTCTTGCCTTGAATAAAAAAATTCAACATTAACAACAATGCAATGAAAGCAAGGAGATCTGTGAATGCTTCACCTCTTTATCAAAAACCTTGGAATGTTTTTTTCTGCAATATTTTAGTTCTTTTTCGATCTTTTCAAGCACTTCAATGACGAATGAAAGATGCTCAGCCTAGATAGATAGATGAATAGTTAATTTTTATCATTACATGTACATTAATTGAAAAGGAATGACACAGAATATAAGTCGTCTATGCTAAAAGGAAGAAAGAAGTAAACATTCAAATGGAAACAATAAAATGTAATCAACACAAATATGGTGAGGGAACTGTATGGCCATCTCTTCAGCCATTATCTAAAATGATTAAATCAGTATTTTATTCTTAGCAATGGTATTTTACTTCAGCAACTGTAGGATCTTAAGTATTTTTATTCTTTTATTGTTTAATTATTACCTTTTTATATAAGATAAGTATCTTGAATGCCAAGTTCTCGTATGACCTTGGCTTTACATCGACATCGACTTCCAATTGATCGAGACATTCCGAAAGTTCTTTTTGTACAGATCTTGTTCTTTTCCACTAATTAACAAAAGAATGCAGCATCAGTTTAATGCTAGTGTGTGTGTGTGTGGGGGGGGGGGGGGTTTATATGGACTACCAACCTGTTCCTCAAGGGCAGCATCTGTTTGATACCGAATTATCTTTTTAATTTGTGGCTTCGCTGGCTTGAATCCATCCCCGGTGCCCCAGAAATCGCTTTCATATTCAACGTCATCGGGCTGCAAAGGAACCTTCATATACGAATTCATTGCTGCATAACTGAGATAAGTAATCACGACCAAAATCTTATTCTACGTGCACTCGATCATGTTAAATCACTGTGTAGTGCTGTAGCATGTTGCTGAACAAGGTAAGAGAAAAAATTAATTTTGTTGCTTTGTTCATAAGGCAAAGGGATTTATATGACAGGAGCATCGTAGAGAATCCTCATAGCGACCTAAACAATGGCTATTCAAGCGTGACAAGGTCATCGTGTTAAAAGATGCACGGAAAAAAATTCCTTCCGTTACATCATCTTCATCCATTTTGAGTCTATATTTAAAGAATGTTGAGAGGCGAAAGTAACGAAGAAATAAAGACAGCAGGTCTACACGGGGTGAAATTTCGACGTGTTGCCATTTTGTCAGAGTATTCAGAATTATATTAACGAAACTATATTCTGCCAGAATGACTGTGATTAAATTCATGACTTGACTCTCCACTTGAGGTACGCGAGATAATTTGCCCATATTTGGTATATACTATATAGTAAATAATTAGTACTGTATGTACAGTTGTACCTCGATCCAACGGACCCCAATGCAACGGATTCCGGATCCAACGGACACAATCCACTAGAGTAAATATCTGGTCCAAACGTTTAAAACCCCCGGGTGAAGCAAACCAAGACCGCTACTTGCGTAAGCGTCCGCTTGGCGGCATGCACGTGTTGTTTACAAGTGTCGGTTTGCCTGGTTGTTGTACGCTACATATATAATAATCCATGTGTTTTTGTCCCTAGTGCATTATTGGTGTAAACCTCTACAAATTAGCTACGATAAAATATTAATGATACTACAGAGACTAGGATTTTTTAATCGTTTATTTGAGAGACCCGTTTTAGCCATAATGAGCAACGTTAATGCGAACAAAAACCAGCAAGCACATCGGCATAAGCATGCACACAACAATTCTAATAATAAAAGATCTGGTAGAAACGATCGAAAACACAAGGAAGCAATGAGCCCTGATTCCTCCAGTCTTGTTTGGCCAAGCAGCAATCACAAAAGCGTTATGTTTTGTCACAAAAATGAAGTCTGTATCGACTCCATTAAAACGATTGTGAGAAAATATGGAACCGTAGAAAAAACTAAAAAAATATTTACTCCGGAATGGATCTATTCCCTGATTCAGATGTCCACAGCGTCTGAAGCGGAGTCAATGTGTCGAGAACTCTCTCAGTCGGTTCCCGAGGGCATATCCAGAGTGATGCCGGACAGAAAGAACGCCTTGATACAGACCTATGAACCTTACTGGGATGAAGATGCAATTCAGCAGGGATTAAGCGATGGGACTTTGATGAAGGGCGTCATTAGAATAAATCCAAAAATGTTCTCGCATGCTTACGTAAGTGACGGTAAGAACCCGGATATTTTGTTCGATTCTGCCATTGCTAGGAACCGCGCATTGAATGGCGATGTAGTGGCTTTCAAATTGCGTCCCGAGTCTGAATGGCAGCACAAAGATTTGATCGAAAAACCTAATGACGATACCTTGGATGCGCTTGCAAAATTAAAGTTGGTGGATAGTTCTGTCGATGTACCCATTACTCGAGGACCGATTCGTCATAAAACTGCAGAGGTGGTCGGTTTACTTGAAGCTGTCCACAATCGAAAGTGTGTCGGTATGATTAAAACACTGTACAGGGCATACACTTTATTTGTCCCTGTCGACTATTGCCTTCCCCGTTTGTTGGTACCAATCGAAGAATGTCCAAAAGAATTTCTCACTAATCCCGTCAGCTTTAAAGATAAACTGTTCCTTGCTGAAATAGTTCGTTGGGGAGAAAGTGAGATGCTTCCTCTTGGTCAGCTCAGTAAATTCATAGGGGACTCGAATGAGATAGAGCCTGAGACCACTCGTATCTTGCTCGAAAACGATGTAGACGATTCTGAATTTCCTGATACGATAAACGATTCTCTGCCTCAGAAACTTCCATGGCGAATCCCTGCAGAGGAGATTGCGAAAAGGAAAGATCTACGTTCAGAATGCATATTCACTATCGATCCCGCGACTGCCAGAGATTTGGATGACGCTTTACATTGCAAGAAGATCAGTGATGACCTTTATGAAATTGGCGTCCACATCGCAGACGTGAGTTACTTTGTGAAGCCGCACACAGAGGTTGACACTGTAGCATCCAAACGTTGCACCAGCGTGTATCTTATACAGCGCGTCATCCCAATGCTTCCAAGGATGCTTTGCGAAGACTTGTGCAGTTTGAATCCGGCAGAGGACCGTCTCACGTTTTCAGTGATTTGGAAAGTAACTGGCGCCGGGAGAATCGTGGATGAGTGGTTCGGCAGGAGCGTAATACATTCTTGTGCAAAACTCAGTTACGACCATGCCCAGTCGTTCATCGATTTCCCAGAAAAAACAGAAATAAACGTAGAGGAGTTTCCTCCCATCGCAGGCTATGATATTAAAGTCATCAAACGAAAAGTACTTGATCTCTTTGCAATCAGTCAAAAACTCAAGCAATGTAGAATGGAAAAAGGCGCATTGCGTTTGGACCAAATTAAACTTTCGTTCACCCTGGACACGGACACTGGCATGCCCAATGCCTGTTACGCATACGAATACAAGCAAAGCAATCAGCTTATAGAGGAGTTTATGTTACTGGCTAATATGGCAGTAGCTCATAAGTTAATGAAAGCTGACCCAGAACATGCCTTCCTCCGTGCACATCCCGAGCCCAAGGAGGATATGTTGAAGTCCATGGCCAAATATTGTGAAGAAAACGGTTGGAAATTGGATGTGTCATCTGCGAAGGAGCTCGCTTCTTCCTTGAGGCAATTCGCTGGCGATGATGAGCTGACAAAATACAGGATGATGGGACTGCAACTCCTTGCAATCAAGCCTCAAGAACTTGCAATCTATTTCTGTGCTGGATGCGTGGACGATGAAGATAACTATAGGCATTATGCCTTGAATGTGCCTCTGTACACACATTTTACATCTCCCATTAGAAGGTTGTTGTTTTAAATTTTGAATACATCTTCTTTCCTCCCTTTTGATATCATTGTATGTTAATATCCTATATACAGGTATGCAGATCTTATTGTACATCGTCAATTGGCTGCTGCTCTTGGAGATGAAGTGGATGTTGAAATGGCAAATCTTACACCAGAATATTTACAAGTAAGAATGTGCTTATAGAATTTCAAAGTGGCTGGAACACTTTTCTATGAATAGTGTTCCACCACTTCTTTAAGAATATACTATAAAGTCACGGATCAGATTCCCAAGTTTTACTCTTTTTATCACCAGCGTCAAGCCAACGGGTGCAACAATAGAAAATCAGCCTCCAAAAAAGTTCAAGAAATGAGTTCTCAACTCTTCTTTGGCACTCTTTTGAAGAGCGTTGGCTGTTTAGAATCCCCTGCGGTGGTCATGTACGTTTACGATCATTCCTTTGACATCCTATCAGTGCGTTTTGGACAAATGCACAGAGTTTATCTTGACTCGCTGCCCATCGTGGGGTACAAGGAGAAAAAAGAAAACGCCATGTTAGAGCTGTTGTGGCCGTGTGATGGTACTGACAGCTACAGACTGACGCCCGAACAGCAAAAACTGTCAAAAGAAGGGAAATTGGAATTGCCAAAGTATAGCGAATCCTTCAGGCAAACCATCAAAGTATTTTCGGTGGTTGATGCTGTTTTAGAACAGGGATCGACGCCTTTGCAAGTGAGGGCTTTTATAAGAAGAAAAAAAGACACTAAGACTGGCAAAGGTAAAACTACAGGAACAATTGAAAACAAATAATCTTTAGGTGATTTCTCATATCATCTGAACCCTGATCACTATCGGTCGTACATTTAACATTTTATGAGACTTGTAAATAGCTAATTAGTTTATTATAATTGCCGGTTGATTTTTAAAATCGTTCAAGTTTTGTTTTCCTTTCAATGCCTACTTTTCATTTCCTGTCTTTTTATGAAACAATGAATTTAAAACGGACAACCGGGTAACTAGCATTGATATACAGTCGATCAATATTCACATGGCTTGCGGATTGTGTTTTAAATGACGTAATACAAGTTTGCTTCTGCGAAGTTGAGTGTTAAGAGTGAACGCTGTACTACAGATTTAAAGTACCAAAGAGTTAGCAAGTTAGAAGTTGTCGTACTCAAGATGATATCTCCAAGTTTAGTCACACAAGAAATATATATATATTAATTCAATTAGATTTAGGATGCAGATTACATAGAGGTATTTCGGTTATTTCATAATCATAGTAGTTATATGATGAACAAATTGAATTAAAGGGTTTACTCTATTGCACACATTGTCAGATACTACAAATAATCTCCTCGACATAAAATCTGTCTGTTTATCATTACAGTTTAGATTTAGTTTGCTGACGAAGAATATCTCGTCCCTTATGGAGAAATGGCTTTAGCATCTCGTATGTCTCTTGATGGACCTTAATAATAATTGTGGTTGTTAAAATTATCATCCCTATGTACTGTATTTATCATCTCACGAGTTAATGATTAATAGAAGAAAGAAATCATTACTACGGTGCTGTGAAATCAAAGATAAAATATAATTTTGAGCCCTAATTACGCCTAAAGCTTCTTAACGAATTTACCTCTGTTTTGTTCAGTGGCGACCTTTTTGCATATTCATACAATCTTTCGTAAGCGTTTCCGTCGTAGGTTCCGATACAAGTGCGGAGCGTTTTGTCAGTGAAATCGAAAGCATCGACAAGACCAACTGCATCTGGCCGAAGTCTGGTCATGAGGGTTATTTCCGCCTCTTTAGCCATGCCAATCTGATCCGAGCTGAGATAGCCATCCTAAATAGGAGATATCACTTTTGTGAATATACATAAACCAGGACGGTCAAAGAAATGTTACAAAATTTCAATTCATATTTTTCAAAACTATCCATCGAGTCCCTACCCTCTGATCCCTATTCTAGATATTCATAATTTCAGTTTTTACTAGTGTATAGGATTTATCCATCCATAACATAAGACAAAAAATGTCAGTCTGTTTATACAAACAATGCCAGTATTTAAAATTTCCCCTTTTTGACCCACATCGTAACCATAAAATCAGCAATTACCAAAAGAAAACCCCCATGATTTTTAGTGATCGCTGTAATGCCATACAGACTGCACAAGTCCAGCAGGACACGCAATGTTGCGGAAGAGAGGCCAGACCTAGGAATGGTCTCCGAGAAGCAGTGTAGTATGTAGTACTCCAAGTGAGCCTATGAGATGCATTACAAAAATATTAGTCAATTTGGTAGTATATTCTATAGCAAACTTAGGTCTCACTAGTAATACGTAATACTTACCTTTGATGCATCCACCAAATCCATAGAAGTCATGTTCCAAGCCGCATGCCTAGGTTGGCCACTCTCTTCCAACTTTCTTAGCTTTGCTGCAGTTTCACTTATTATGAAGCTTGCTCTGGGTAAAAGATAGATTCAACAAAATGTTTCAAATATGTCAAAAATAGGAAGAGTTTTTTCTCTGTTCATGCATTTTTAAGTCAATTTCTCTGAATGTGCCTCTATTTTTGAAGTAGAAGATATACCTATGGCGTAATATTTCAACGAGGTGTTTGGGATCGCAAATGTCTCTTGCATTTCTCGCTTGACACTTTTGGGTCCTTGCATGATTGAGGTATGATGCAGCACCAATGATACGGTGTCCCCCAGTTACCTGGGTAACGCATTTCATCAGATACCTGGGATACACAAGATGTTCATCCAATGTAAAGTAAGCACATTATCTGTACAGATTTTTCATGTTCTGTTCAGTAAGTACCAAAATATATAAATTCGAAGGTTTGTTCCATGTTGCCTAAGAATTCCTTCACAGTTAAATTCTTCATTAATCGGATTACAAATTATGAGCAATTCTTCTTTTCCTAACAGAAATATCAATACTACCTCGCGGTCTGCAGGTGCATGACGGTGTTTTCGCCCTCATAGGTAACGCTTGCCATTAGATTGGGATAGATGTATGCAAAGCCACTTCCCTGTATAAAAAACATGATTCTAAGATATTGTAAGAAATCCACACTACATTTGCTCTGTATTTGTTCTTTGTTACACAGCTATCCAACCGAAGGAAGTGCTGATGAAAATCCACTGTAATGCTTTTTATCACAAATAGGGTAAGTACAAATATGTATCGTTATTTCTTATTCGCCATATAACTTCAAGCTAGAAAAATTCATATAGGGTTGAATTTGAACAAACCTTGGAAAAGCCGTGTCCACCACAAGACCTCCTCAAAATATCCGTTGTAACAAGGCAGTTTTCAGTGATGAAGGCTTTCATGCCAGCGCTCATTGCATGAAGCTAATATTGAAGTAATAAATATAGTAGAATTTGGAAGAGAAAAATGAAGTTGAAATTTTTAACATTATATAATGCTTATACATTCGTATATGTACTATTATTTATACTGTTTATAAATACAGTTGTCGGAATGACTACTTAGAAACAGAAAACAAAGCAGGAACTAAACACAACCTCAGGCAGCTGCTCATAATATCCCTTTCTAATATTCTCGCTGATTTCCGGATTCGTATTTTCAACGTGAGCGCAATAGAAGTGAAAGGCGTATGCCATTGCTATGCTAGGAATTATTTTCTGCTGCTGCGTTACATAGTCCAAAATGGCAACCTCTGGTTCCCTAGAAAAAAATGAAAGTAATTGCTGCTTTTGCTTGTAGTACAACAGGAAATGTAAAGTATTTTTAATTTTTAGACATTTCCTACCCTGGATTCCATGAACCTTGCCTCCTCACTGCACTGTATCTTGTGGCAATAGTGCAAGCAATTTCGAAAGGATTAACAGCATTAACTTTAGGGATACTAACTCGAAGTGCTAACATACCCCCATACATACCACGGGGATCACCTTTCACTTTGTATGAACCGTCTGGCATGACCTGGGAGTTAGTTATGAATAAGAAAATGTAAAATCATATTACGTACGAGAAGGAAAAATCACCTCTGACAATCTCGCAAGCATGTTCTCTCTTGGAATGCGTATGTTACATAGAAAAAGGAATCCATTGTCTGTGTGTTCAAAGCCAGATTTTTCTCCTATGTCACCAATTTTTATGCCTGCAAAAATAGTTCAATAAAAAAAACTATACTTTTTCACTTACTGGGAGTGCATTAGGCAATGCTGGAGTTATCTACAATGAAATAAATCCAAAAAAAATTAATATTGAGCATGTAACGTGAAGATCACCAGATTACAGAGTAGTGTATTGAGTTCCTTCATATCACGATACAACATATATGTCAACATCACTAGCAGTGTTGCAATGCTTAACAGATAGTAACTAAATATTGACATGCAGTGCAGATAATAATTAACTACAATGATTGTGCACCTAATTTTTGTGCAAAATCCTATCGAGTTTGGCCTAATTGCACTCACCAGGCAAAGNGCTGCTTTTGCTTGTAGTACAACAGGAAATGTAAAGTATTTTAAATTTTTAGATATTTCCTACCCTGGATTCCAAGAACCTTGCCTCCTCACCGCACTGTATCTTGTGGCAATAGTGCAAGCAATTTCGAAAGGATTAACAGCATTAACCTTAGGGATCCTAACTCGAAGTGCTAACATACCCCCATACATACCACGGGGATCACCTTTCACTTTGTATGAACCGTCTGGCATGACCTGGGAGTTAGTTATGAATAAGAAAATGTAAAATCATATTACGTACGAGAAGGAAAAATCACCTCTGACAATCTCGCAAGCATGTTCTCTCTTGGAATGCGTATGTTACATAGAAAAAGGAATCCATTGTCTGTGTGTTCAAAGCCAGATTTTTCTCCTATGTCACCAATTTTTATGCCTGCAAAAATAGTTCAATAAAAAAAACTATACTTTTTCACTTACTGGGAGTGCATTAGGCAATGCTGGAGTTATCTATNATTTCTCAAAAATTGTTTGTTCGATTTTCTAGTTAACTTTTAGGATAGTAGAAAAGGATTTAAAAATGAAATGTCCACCTGGAAAGAGAACTAAGCAGTACAGGATCAGTTTCATTTAAATTCATATTTTTCAATCGTATTGCCCGCCGTAAACTCTTAATGAATCCCTCATCTCTGGTCATGTAGTCAACGTTGATGTCCCCAAAAGTAGGATCCGACTGCAACTGTTGAACTGGAACAGGAGGAAAAATAATAGAACATGATCAACAGAATTTTTTCGATTTTCCTTCTAACAAAAACAGCCAAATGTAAGGATTTAGTTCAATCCTGAATAAGTTAGGTTAGGTATTTGGATGAATCACACTGCCAAACTAGTACCGAATGGGGGTTAAGATTTGCGATCTTCTGCTTTCTTGTCATTCCCGTATTTTAATGAGCTTGCTTGTTTGCACTTCCACATTCAAAGGATAATAATATATAACAAATCACCATAACTACGCCTCGCTGCAGTGCTTTTCTTGCTGCCATCTAATATATTTGTCATTTCTTCAACGTTGAAACTGATTTGTGAACGTTCCTTTGTTATCAACTCCGTTTCTTTAGAATGGGACCCCATTGTGCAGTGTTTTTGGCTACAGGCTACAAATCTAAATATATATGAATAGCAAAGTTAAAATGAGATATTCAATAAACATGGAATGCATCTTGGTGACTGATTACCTCCCTTTAAACAATTCCAGGCAAAATCATGTAAAATTTTGGGCTTTGAAAACTAAAACTTTGCCCCTCCCCTCCACCCAAAAAGTGAAGAGGCCCCATACGCTTATGATGAGAACAATGCCGATTACACGGAACATAGTCAACTGTACTTCGAAATACTGAATACTGTAGCTGCCGAGTAGTTCACTTCTAGTGCAGTATTTGTATGCCTGAATTTAGGACTATTTAGTACTATTATCTAGTGCTACTGCATAGTCTCCGAGAGTTACTTAAATTACTGGGTTCGTGCAAAACGCACAGCAGCATTGCAGTTATCTAGTGCACCACCTGGGGTACGTGGGACGCCGGAGTTTTTAGCCGCCGGTTCATTGAAGTTAGAATAGATTGGTCCCGGGTCACTGATCTATAAACGCTTATAAATGAAC
>QXVX01000426.1:1712-26377 GCA_013436065.1 Halocynthia aurantium | reverse complement strand
ATGAAACATAATACATAAAATAACATTCCCTGAAAAAATTAGGTCGATTAAGTAAGGTTAACACCGGAAAAATCTATTTCGAAACTCGAATACCTATTTCGGGTCGGCCGTAACGAGTGACCCCGCGTTAAAAAACACTTATTAACTCGTCGACCAAGTGTTGTCGCACTATATACGACACGCCAATGAATGCAGAATATCATAGCGAATCCATACATATAAGTCTCATATGCACAGCAAACTAACGGGGACCGTTATCCCTTTTTTAAGTTAAGGTTGAGTAACTAGGATGTTGATGACTTAAAAGTAAGATAACGGCTACCGTAAGTTTGCTGTGCATATGAAGCTAATAAGTACAGATTCATTGTGAAAATGTACATTGATTGGTATGTCATATATGGTGGAACGGCAATTGGTCAGCGAGTTATCAAGGGTTGTTCAACGCGGGGTCACTCATTACAGACGACCCGAAATAGGTATTCTAGATTCGAAATCAAATTTTTTGAGGTTTACCTGAATCAATCGACTCCATTTTTTCAGGGAATGTTGGTTCATGTATTCCCCCTCATATGTGCTAATTTTAGCGTGATTGGGCTCTAGGTGAAGTAAATAATTCCAACCGCTAGATGTCGCTGGTGGATCATTTATAACCGTTAAGTGAAGTAAAAACATCCAACCGCTAGATGGCAAAGTACAATGAAGTTTTATAAATGTACTTCTAATGATGCAATCACTTTAAAATTAGCACACATGAAGAATAATACATAAAATAACATTCCCTGAAAAAAATAGGTCGATTAAGTAAGGTTAACACCGGAAAAATCTATTTCGAAACTCGAATACCTATTTCGGGTCGGCCGTAACGAGTGACCCCGCGTTAAAAAACACTTATTAACTCGTCGACCAAGTGTTGTCGCACTATATACGACACGCCAATGAATGCAAAATATCATAGCGAATCCATACATATAAGTCTCATATGCACAGCAAACTAACGGGAACCGTTATCCCTTTTTTAAGTTAAGGTTGAGTAACTAGGATGTTGATGACTTAATAGTGAGATAACGGCTGCTTTAAGTTTGCTGTGCATATGAGGCTAATTTGTACAGATTTGATTTGTATGTCATATATGGTGGAACGTCAATTGGTCAGCTAGTTATTAAGGGTTGTTCAACACGGAGTCACTCGTTACAGACGACCCGAAATAGGTATTCTAGATTCGAAATCAATTTTTTCGGGGTTTACCTAAATCAATCGACTCAATTTTTTCAGAGAAGGTATGTTCAATTATTACGTCTCATATGTGCTGGTTTTAGCGTGATTGGATCATTAGAAGCGTTTATAGATCAGTAGCCCGGGACAGATCCATTTTAACTTCCATAAACCGGCGGCTAAAAACTCCAGCGGCTCACGTACCCAGATCCCCAGTGCGTTACCTCTGACCTCAGTTATTTATTTAACCCTCAGTTTATTTTCTCTGCAGCTTTATACAACTGCCAAAAAAGGGTTAAGATATAAGGGTCATAAATTAAGAAGATTACAAAAAGATAGCTTCCATGTTTCAAACATTTCTCCGTTAATTTACACGCGAAAAACCAACAACCAGATCATTAGATTTCAAAATTTGAAATATATATGGCATAGATGCGCATTACATCACATATGTATGAATGGTGAAGTGAATTTCAAAATGGCTACCTAATTATTACTTTCATCAATTAATGCCATATTCCTAAAAAAAATTGTAGCATAGAATCCTAGATAATACATGTACTCTCATTATCATCCTACATTATCTAAGCTCGCAGTGTTCAGTTTACTGTTTACCGCTGCAACAATAGTACCTCATTACATGTAGGTTACGGGTGGGTAATAGGCGTTGCTTGTATTGCTGTATTTCTCCAGAAATGGACAGATCGAATACATTTATATTATGTTGTACGTTATATGAGAATTGGCTTGAAATGTTCAAGTATAAATATTTTATAGCGATATGAAGAACGCGTAGTTGGGGTTATGTAGTGGTCAGTCTTTCCCTTTACTTACGGAAATCTTTGTCACGTGGTAAATTAAATGTCCGCGCGATTATTTGCAAGGGCGCGCAAACCTTTGAATGATCCCGCCTGAATTTTAAAACATATTTTCTCTCTCTGTGAATTCTCTGATACAGTATGTTTGAAACAACGGTACCTTTAAATTGGCGTACGAAGGAAAAGCTGGCAGTTGCTTTTGTTTCCTGCTGCTGTAAGCAACTCCCTCTCATGAGAAAGCATTCTCGCGCTCTGTTTGTTGACGTGGATCAAGTTGAATAAAATATTCTTTTGAGTTGTTGCTCTAATTCCGAATAGAAAATAATTTAGTGTATACAGTTATTGAATATTTTATAATAATAATCGGGCTATTACATCTAATATCTTAATCCAGAATTTATATTTTTTACCTATATACTTTTGAGTTTGACATCGGGATGTACGTTCTGAAAAGAGGTGAGTATCTGTTTCGCATATTTGCAATGTAAATGTCGAATTACAATTAAATCCTACAGCCTCAACCTTTTTTATTGCTATTACCATCATATATCGCCAGACAAAATATAATTTTAGTGCTTTAGTGATGTAGAGCCCCATATATAAACCTGTACCATATGTATGTTTAACTTGTGGAAATGTTGATATTTGTAGATGGACGTCGTGAGCGAGTGATGTTTGACAAAATCACATCAAGAGTATCGAAGCTATGCTATGGCCTCAATATGGACTTTGTGGATCCAGTAAGTCAAAATCAATGTTCTGTGATCTATAAGCGAAGATAATTTTCGGAAAACATGAGCTGTACTTAACTGATTTTGTCTTCTGTCCAGGCGCAGATAACCATGAAGGTGATCAGCGGTATCTACGAAGGCGTCACCACAGTGGAGCTTGACACTCTTGCTGCTGAGACGGCTGCAACGATGACAACCAAACACCCAGACTATGCTCTTCTTGCTGCACGTCTAGCTGTGTCAAATCTCCACAAAGAGACTAAAAAATTGTTCAGTGGTACTTGGACTTTTTATCCAACATTTCCATCTAGATCATATTTCTGTTTCTTGTTGTATTAATGAAATTATTAATTCACGGTTTAGCGGTCATGACCGACCTTCGGGAATATGTCAATCCACGCAATAACAAACATTCACCACTGCTTTCCAAGAAAACATATGATGTCATACTGGCTAATACTGACGTGAGTACCATGTACAGTATTGAATATTGGGATACTGTTGTGACAGTAACATACCAAAAATTTATGTATTGCAGAGACTCAATTCGGCCATCATTTATGACAGGGATTTTTCGTACAACTTTTTTGGTTTCAAGGTACGTATTTTTTGGGGTTTTTGACAGCGTTCCTCAGCTACTGAATGCACTGGTAAGCTGATTTTATACTGTCATAGAGTAATATTTGAAGTAATTCACTAGTGCCACTAAAAACACCATATCAGGGTCATCCCTTAGAATGACGTTTTCTCTAAATGGTGGTGACTTTTTTGCTACTTCAAACATTTGTTATCATGCACAGCCGTGGTTCCCAACTGTGTTTGGTTCTCTGCCCTCTTTTGATGCTGAATTTTCACCATCGCCCCCTTTCGACTTTATCCGGCTTTAAAATTATGACTTTTATGATGGAAAATGTGTTGCGGTGGTGTTTTGTCTCGTAGGTTGGGAACCACTGATAAACGGTATCAAAAATTGAATTTAAAGATTTCATTGTGTTTTAATTTTTGTCAAACTCTATCTTCGCTATAAAGACATTGGAGCGTTCATATCTACTCAAACTTAACGGAAAAGTAGCCGAGAGACCGCAACACATGCTGATGAGGGTGTCGATTGGCATACACGAAGGTGATGTTGATGCTGCAATAGAGGTAAAGATGTATAATCATGCAATTGAATGATTCCTAAAGTTTCAAACATAGTAATTTTCTCCATAATAACTCTACATTTACCAAAATTCAGACGTACAATCTGTTATCTGAACGTTGGTTTACACATGCTTCACCAACTTTGTTCAATGCTGGAACTAATAAACCTCAACTATCAAGGTTTGTTTCGTGCACTGCAACTAAAGTTCCTGCTGACCCTGTCATGGTATAATTTCAACTTCACATTTGTGTTTTGGAACAGTTGCTTTTTACTAGCTATGCAAGATGATAGTATCGATGGTATTTACGAGACTCTCAAGCAATGCGCTCTTATATCAAAGACAGCTGGCGGAATCGGACTTAGTGTATCAAACATCAGAGCTTCGGGCAGTTATATAGCCGGGGTAAGTTTTGTTTAATTCATTTAGCATGCCACTGCTCTTAGTATTAATTATTAAGTTACAAATTTCTTGGCAGACGAATGGAAATTCGAATGGCCTTTTGCCTATGCTTAGAGTATACAATAACACTGCCAGATATGTAGATCAAGGTGGAAATAAGGTAATGCCAGCTTGAACATTTGATCTTAAACAAATTAAGACTTACCGTAGTTAAAATTATTATTTATACCATGATACTCCAGAGGCCAGGTGCTTTTGCCATTTACCTTGAACCGTGGCACGCGGATATATTCGAATTCCTTGACGCGAAGAAAAACACTGGTAAAGAGGAGTCTCGTGCCCGTGATCTATTCTATGGGTTGTGGATTCCAGACTTATTCATGAAACGAGTGGAAAACGACGAAGACTGGTCTTTGTTCTGTCCGGACGAAGCAAAGGGTCTCCACGATACCTGGGGAGATGAATTTGATGCACTTTATGAACGGTAGGGTCTCATTCAAAAAAATCATTCTATTACCATATGTATTATTAACATGTCTCATGAATATTGTTTTATCACCAGTTACGAGAAAGAAGGCAAAGCCAGAAAGTGCATGAAAGCACAAAAGCTGTGGTATGCAATAATTGAATCCCAAATAGAAACTGGTACCCCATATATGTTGTACAAAGACGCCTGCAACAGAAAGTCAAATCAGAACAATCTAGGCACAATAAAAAGCTCCAATCTTTGTACCGAGATTGTGCAATACACAAGCAAAGATGAGGTGTGAGGCAGCTTCGATACCGAATCTATAAATAAGACTTTTAAGTAGAAAAATACTAAATGATACCAAACTTCTCTAGGTGGCAGTATGCAATCTTGCCTCCATCGCGCTTCCAATGTATGTAACTGCTGACAACAAATTTGACTTCCAAAAGCTGGTTGAAGTTGTCAAAGTAGTCACAAGGAACTTGAACAAAATAATTGACGTAAATTATTATCCAGTTCCTGAGGTATTAAAGTCGTTTGAATTTTCACGAATTATTAGGAAATTTTCTAATTAGTTAATTTTGCCTACACAATTCACGTTGAATTTATTCACATAGGCCAGGAATTCAAACATGCGTCATCGACCCGTTGGCATCGGAGTGCAAGGTCTTGCCGACACTTTTATCAAAATGAGATATCCGTTTGACAGCGAAGAGGTAAAGCCCATAATTAACCTACATAAGCATGTGGTAGCTGCTTTATTTTGAATTTGCAATTAATTTAATAGTTAAAACTATAAATTATAATCTTTAGGCAATGAAACTGAATATTGAAATATTCGAAACGATATACTACGCAGCTTTGATGGCTTCTTGTGAACTTGCACGTAAGCTTGGACCGTATGAGACCTATGAAGGTTCACCAATTAGTCGAGGGGTAAATGATACAAAACTAATTGCAATATTCCACATTCGATTCACTTCTAATTACATATTTGTATTCACGAAAACTTTGTTCAGGAGCTTCAGTTTGACATGTGGGATGTCACACCAACAGATTTATGGGACTGGAGTTCACTGAAAAACGAAATCGAAAAGTAAGTTCATGTTATACGAGTATGCGTACATGTTTCATTGTTATATCTTCGATGCTCACCCAGTTCAATTCTCTAGATATGGAGTGAGAAATTCCTTGTTGATAGCTCCCATGCCAACAGCTTCCACAGCACAAATCTTAGGCAATAACGAAGCCTTTGAACCATACACCAGTAACATCTACACACGTCGTGTCTTATCCGGAGAATTTCAAATTCTCAACCAGTACTTGCTGAAAGATCTCGTGGATCTAGGGATATGGGATGAAAAAGTGAAGCTTCAGCTGATAGCTAACAATGGATCGGTACAGGTAAAAGGCTTACTTGGATTTGAGCACATTATGCATAAGAGATATTGCCAGATATTCTAAATGGATGGAAAAGCAGCTTATATTTATATAACTCCTATATAGTAGAACTTGTTGCCAGCACTAAAATATTCAGTGCGTGTGATCCGATCTTTATGCTGACTTCGGCATCCTGCCCATTGACCAGGGTATTGATAGTCGAGATGTCCACTCATCTGTGCTGCTGCACATTTATGGTTGCCATATCCGAGCCATTTCATTATTATTGGTATGTCCTTCTTCCCCATTCACAGAACATTCCGCAAATTCCTGATGACTTGAAAAAGCTTTATCGCACCGTGTGGGAAATCCCACAAAAGAACATTTTGAAAATGGCTGCAGACCGTTCTCCATTCATAGACCAAAGCCAAAGTTTGAATATTCACATCGCCGAGCCAAACTACGGAAAACTTACCAGCATGCACTTTTATGGCTGGAAGCATGTAAGTATTAAAATCACAGACAAACAATATCAATCGGTAAGAACTTTATGTGACCCAACGATTGCTATTCAGGGTTTGAAGACGGGTATGTACTACCTACGAACCAAGCCTGCGGCGCAAGCAATCCAATTCACTGTTGATCAAAAGAAACTCAGCGAAGCCAAGTTGGGCAACACTCCCGTAGTAAATGGCAACGGCGTAGAGGTACGAATCTTCGAATTATAAACAACATATTAAACCAGGCTTTATTAAACTAATAGATTATTATTTAATGTATTTAGCATACGACCACAGAAGAGGAGGAGAGAGAACTCAACGAGGCTGCCATGGCCTGTTCAATTCAAAACAGGGAAGCCTGCTTGATGTGCAGTGGATAAACTAAACGAATGATGCTATCCACACATTCCTAATGCTCTTCCCAAGTGCCGCCGTTTCATTCACTTGTTCATACCGTGATATGTCATATCGTGGGGAAAATGTCATTGTTCACTTCTTCCTGTTTGTTTCCATTCTGCTTCACACTTTCAATTTTTACCATTTTTGTACATTCTGTTTGTATATTGAACAACGTTCTGTTATTGCAACTGTGCTATTTTGCTTTCAGCAATTCGTCGCCTCTCACTTTGGTTTGTCGTACCAATAAAATAACTTACACAAAATGTAGTGTCCTCGTTTTAACCTTTTACTAGGGTCACTCAGTCGCGTTTTGGTTCACAGCATCGAGAAGGTGTTCAAATTGTACCGCCTCTCAAGGACTTTGGTGGCATGAAAATGGTTGATATGTTAATTTTGAAATGTTAATCTTAACTGATCGATATAAGAGATGATAAAAAAAATTGGGCTATGTAAGACGACAAAATAGCTAGCTGCTAGCTATTAACAATTATGTTGTAATCAAGGTAAGATAATAGTCCCACAATCAAAGATTCGGTTTCTTGTCGAGCAAGCAATGACGGAGAAAGTATAAAAGTACTGAATTCGTATTGCCTAAGGCAAATTCTGTCTTCACCGTTTGACAAAGTACCTAGTATCACTAGTATATACGACGAAGAAGGAAAACTTTAACATAACGCAATACAAAGCAGTGTATTACGACTGAATATTAGCGAAAGGTGTTTTAGGAGTTTTTCAACTAAATTTTCGACGAATTTTAGAGTAATGAATCTGCGTTTGTTAGGACTAGTCATCTTAGTTTTGCTTGCCGATTTCACAGCAACCAAAGAACAACCAAGTGAACGAGGGAGAACCACAAGTACAACAGCGAAAACAAGTACAGTGATAGAATATGTTCCGAATATTTTCACGAGGTTACGTAGGTACAACATTACCATGCCGTGTATAAATGATTTGCTGTTTACAGACACAACAAAACACACCTCGAACGACACAGAATGCTCGAAGTTTCACAACTGTGAAAAGTGCGTTGGTAGTGGAATCAAGAGGAATTGGGGATGCAGATGGTGTAACAATGAAAGAAGGTAAGTTACAGGCTAAATACAGGTTGAGAATCCTTCACCTCCCAAGAGTTTTTCTAGTTTCAATTTTTCAATATCAATTCAATACAGTATATCGTATACATACCCCGAATGTAGTTTTATATTTTTTTATTCATAATACCATCAGAAAGGTGAAATATCAGTCTTCGCCCACGAAGTCGTATTAGAATGAAATGTTACAATACATAAAGATTTATTTGTCGCTAGTTCCATCGACGACAATCGTCCGATTAGAATCGTATTTGGTCGTATATCAAAATCGAAGGCTGATTTTCTCCCTTCCAAAAACTTACGGAGTTTAGAATTTTGGATGAAGGATTCTCAAGATGTATAGCTCGTTCCGGGGGCATGTTAGACGAGGCACAATATGCTATTTGAACTTTGAGAACTTCTCACGATAAAGAATAGCAGCGAGAACAAAATATAATTTTGCAAGATACAAGAGTTCATTGCTTGTTACTGTTTTATCAGATGCGTCTGGAGACCATTTGAGTATACAGGAAATTGCAAGTGGCTGACATGCTCTTTGAGCTTCAGAGTTGTTGGAATTACAGTCGGAACAATAGGTAAAACTTTGGCTAATATAATAATAGAACAGGAGAATAGAGAAAATGAACCTATATATTTTTTTCCAGGTTGCGTACTGCTAATAGTCGTATGTTGCTGCTTAGTGAAATTTTGCAGATGTGTTTCCGATTTTGTGTATTATGCCTGCTGCTGTTGTTGGTGCTGTTCGAGTGACGGTGAGTTTATTTTACTGATTTACAGCTATGGAGCGTTTTGAAAAATTACTGTGTTTTATTGGTTTCGAAAGCTAAAGAAAATAGACGACTGAAATCCATCGAGCGACAATTAGAACGACAGGCGCGGCGACAAGAAGTTATGTTAAAGATCGGAATGAGTTCGAACAATATGTACGGATCAACAAAGGGATATTCACAGTTTCACGACACTCCTATATGAAAATTTGCTGCAAAGACTTTCCAAGTATATTCAGAATAAACATGCGTTTAATATATTCCCACATACTGGTTGCACCACTCATATCAGACACTGTGTCGTCCTACACCATTAGTTCGTGAATCAAGTGCTAAGTAACTAAAAGCTATTTATTCTGTAGTAGAACGTTTTAGTGATACAGTCCAGTTAATGTCATGTATTCAGTTGTATTATAACCCCTATATATAATAGGGAATTTCAATCTTGAACGGCATCAAGTTTCATAAAGCGCCCGCCTACAAAAATCAGTTACCAACCAAAAAACTCGACCACAGAACAACAACAAAAATTCAACTGTGGTATAAAGGTTACTATTTATCATAGTCATGTGAATGATTACTGAAGGAAATACGGTCAGTACGAAGTCTTGAACATGGCACATCGAATGAACAACAGCAGAATACGATATTATTAAAGACTATAGAATTTCTTTACTGGTACAATTATAGTATTAAGTAGCATTACTTAGCTGGGAGTAGAAAAGACTATTATTATTGTTGGGGAACGTTAACAGAATGCCAATTATTAGTCGTTTAAAGTCACCGGAGCAAAACCTTATTCAAAGTTTACGGGTTTTCGTTTTGTGCTTGAGAGATGAGAGATGAGTTACTAAGGGCACTGTTTAAGTTCTGCATTGTCAGTTCATGGGAAATAGGATGTGAATTATGACTGCAGCGAAATATTGACATTGTTTCAATGTAGTACTTGAAAATGCACTTCAGATAACTGTGTTTATCTATGGCCCCTAAATCGCAATTCCTGAATCATTCAACAGGCCAGAAATCCCAACCAAATACGCAGCTTGGTGGCTAGTTTTTGAATTCGATCGAGTGTCAGTACAGTATATACAGAGCAAAACAGTCTGGGAGATTTATATTTAAAAAAAATTGAATCTAATATGCTGGTAAATGATTCACGACGATTCATGAATTAGCCAAACTAATTAGCCAACTAACACTAATGAATATTTAGAACGGAAAACTAATTTCACTCATCTATGCCAAATATTTTAAAGAGTTTATCCTGTTTACAGTAATAACAGTGAGGCAATGTTCATTAGCTGACTGTTAGATGATAAATGTGCGATTCGTGTAACTGATTAGACTTCGTCTGGAATTTAGTAGATTATTAAATAAAACCTTGAATAAACTCATCGACGAATCCCAGTTTCAGTTAAATATTTTCTAACACAGAAATCCATGGTGCTTATAGTGTGAGGGATGAAAATCTGAACAGCGCTATAGGCACTTATTATATAAGTTATGACGATATTTATTCCCATTATCTAGAACTGAAGTTTGTGTATTGTTTACTCGAAACGCCAATTCAGTATACAGTATAGTAAGTTGTATAGCATACAATGATGGCTCAAGCTTTTCATGTAGAGGGGCTTAGTAAGGTATGAGTATATAGTCACCTCCTATGAAGCTTACTTTGACTGAGTTATCACTGTCGTCGTCTGTCTGAAGTACAAAGTACACTTTTGTCATTCATAAACAAAAAGGTATTAGTTAAAAAAGAAATCAGCACTTCTAAAGTGACTATATCACAGATTATCAAGTGTAATTTAGGTAACTTTGTGAAGGGGTGTATCACGCAGATCAGTTATTGCCACATTTTATAAAGCTAGTTCCTATATATTAATACATTTTATTGTATCACTATTATGTAGGCTAAGCCACCGGCACCCAAACTTCTTTGTCCAGCATTTCATATCTATTTCATATTCAGATTTATTTCATCTATTTTAGTATTGCATAATCCAAAGCAATGTCCTTGGACAATGTAAACAACGCTTTGAATCAGGTGGTTGGCTTCAGTATTGATGACATATCTGCAGTTCAACCATTTAAGGCAAGTGTTAAATTTTAGTATGCTGCGGTGCTGTAGAGTGTAGATGATTATTTAAGTCAAAATTTATCTTATATTACAGGACACACTTAGCACGGTATTCTTCATCATTTTCATGATTTTTTTTGCAACCATTCTGGCATTATTTGGAATAGCCATGTTGCATACTTTTTGCAACTGTCTGTGGTAAGTAAAATTACAGCATATTTTCGTTATAACGCTGTGGAGGTCCATAAAATGCCACCTCGAAAAAAGTAAGGTCGCCTTAAATCTAGCATTTAACTATTATACTCGAATTCGTGTTACGAAAGTTACAAAACGCCCCACATGGTATTTTTTGAACTTTACACAGTAACGAAATGATGAAAGCTCTCACTTAAGATGCTGTGAATTTGAAACTGAAATAATATATTATCCAGCTCATTGGAAGGTGGCAATAGGAAGAAGAATAATAAGCGACCACAAGAGGGACGAGAAAACATGGCAATGGATTCTGTGAAATAACGAGTCAATTCTCATACTACCAGGAATACTGGGCTTGCTGAATAAACTACCACTTTTATAAATATATATTAATGCATTACACCTAACCTTTATGTTTTGTCTTGTAGCGCTTGGAGCTTCAGTGCTTACTTGTGTCTATCATTAAATTACAATGTGCTACAATTGTTTCATGATATTTAATCTTTTGTTAGTAGATTGAAAGTACTGTAAATTACGATGCACCGACCAACCCAAGAACCGGTATCGTTCCCAATTCAAGTAAAGTTGAGTGAATCAGATGGGAATATTTTTCTCAAAATATTTAACAATAATTTTGTATCCATTTACTAACGAAAAGCTGTTGTATTTTCATATACGGTTTCACACGAAGCATTCAAAATATAAATTTCGATTTCCTTATGATTCTTTCCTAATAAAACATCGAAAAAAGCGTAGTGAGAAATCCAGTAACATTTACATTTATTCTAATCTACCTAATGTATGCTGATAACAGAAAAATCAATTCTTCTACATAACGCTATTAGTTGATTCTAATTGAAGAAGATTCAAAGTGCAAAGAGCTTCGTTTCAAAGTGGAAATTCAATAGAATGAATTACTAGAATGAAAATCATGTAAACTCCATTCCCACGTGAGACATCTTGCCCATTATACAATAGCAAAACAGTCGAGCCTGGTTTATCAGAATCTGTTCTAGGATATAACTTTTCTATTACCGAGATGATGGAGGCCTACAAATTCTTCTGATATTTTAGGTAGGATTAATAGGAATCGTATTCCTTTGAATATAGGCGTCTAATATATATTTTTTGAACCTTTTTCTGCGTCGCATATTCAAAGGTGTCTTATAATTATTTTAGCAGACGCTATGCAGTGCATGTAAGCACACTGGTTCTCAACTTTATTTCATCTCATCCCCTTTTTACACCAAATTTCAGAATGGAATCTACTTTTCCTAGATTGCTTGACGAACCAGTTTTAATTGGAATCAGGGTCAGTGGGGATTGATGAACAGCAAACAGTACAAGTCTTTTCATTAGCTTTTTTCAAGATCATTGATTTTTAATTTGGAATATTGCTTCGGTCAATCGGATTACTCAAGGCCGACTGCTCGGCAGAATAATAAATAATTCAAGCGCTCTGTTATCGAATTTTATGAGGCCAGAAGTCGCTATGAACTCGGTCGTTATGAACCCAGGAAAATCGCCTTGTGAAATAGAATCTGGAATATATTATTTACACTCATTAACCTAAGACTGTATTCAGTATTACGTATTGATCATGCAGCGGTTTTGCTGACAGCAGAAAAATAAAGTCAATACGACGACGACGACGTCGTGATTAAAGTGTGGATGCTGCTGTAGAAACATATATGCCTGAGGCATATAAATATTGCAAGGATACTAGCGAATTGAGGCGAATTGCAATTGCTCTTTCTAGAACCAAATGAGACGTAGCGTGAAGGCTTGAAGTGACAATCACAATATACCAGCCTAGCACATACATTATTAACACATAGGTAAGGGAAAAAATAGGTCAACAAGCTACGCGACTCGAATCATAGAGAGCAGTTGTTTGGAAAGATAGCCCGTACGCGGTTCACGATAAATCTAAAATAACTGAATGTACATACTGTATACATATGGTAGTTATTTACTAGGGTATAAATGTACGTCTGCAGTGTACTATATTTATGTCAACTTACTGCAAATACTTGTACAGTACAAAACAAGCTCTCGATTATTTCGGTCTTAAGTTAAGGACGAGAATTGCCTAGTCATGAAGATAAGAGCACAAAGAAATTTGATGAAACGTAACAAACGTATGAAGAAGCAAATATATATAAACGGACTCCTTAATAAAAATCACATGATTTTATCTCCATCTATTATTGCTCGTCAGTTACGTCAGTTTTTCCAAGAACACAAGAAAGGAATGAAATGTACCATAATCATTAACTAACTGACTGACTAACTAAGATGGGGAAGCCTATTATTGTTTCAATACTGTAGTGTCTCATTTGTAAGTGAATCATTCAAAGTACACACCAAATTTAAGTTAAACGAGTCAAATATTTACTTAAGATTCTTGGATGGCTGGGAAGCGCTTTCGAGATAACAGCTTTGAGAAATATGGACCGAACAAGGTTACTGCTACAGTGTAGAATACAAATTTAAAGGATATGGTGGAATAGGGGGATATTATTGTTGGTATAGATCTTGCTAAGTAATGGGTTTTACGATCATGATGATTCATAACCCTATTTCCTGAACTAAACATATAATACAGTGCATGATGTTGACGAGTTATGATATGAGATTCTTATAGAACGGCAAGACCAGGCGTTATGAAAAGTATTGTTAGATTGAATATGAGAATTTTTTTGATGGTGCTGAATCTTATTACTAACTCTTTCATGCTGATGTATTCAAAGTAAATTTTTAATTGACAATGAAAATCTACATTTGTGTATTCCAATTTATACCTTGCATACTGCAGTATTTATTAATTCAACTGAAGCTAATGATGAGTTTCCCTCCTTGTAAATGGGAGTGTAGTATGTAGAAATATACCTTTATCACCAAATACTCTTCAGTTGCTATAGCGCACAGTAAATTGATATAAAACAATAAAGAAGTATAACACTGTACTAGACTGCCTTCAAATTGATGGCAATTGAGTATATTAAACATGTTCCCTGTTTCATTCAACTCTTGACAAAATGTAATGTACAGTAAAGTAAACAGACATTATTGAGAAGAGACTATTTATAGGCACTAGTTCATTCAGTGTGTGTTACTAGATTTCCATAAGGCAGCGACTAGAAAGCAGGAACTAATACGCATTGAAAGTATGTTTTTCATTTATAGAACGTTACTGTAGTTGGTGCTCTGCATTCTAGGAACAATGTTTCTCCTTCAAACCTCACTGATAATATTATTACTGAAAATATGTCTTGTTCACGCCGCTTCACAGGAAAATCAAGAAGCTGTGGTAATTTTTTTCACTATTTTAGAAAGACCACCTTCGTTTGAATGCTACCTTCACTGTATCAATACAAATATAAGGGTCGAAGTCACGTTTTCTTACTGCATAAAATTCAGGAAGTTATAGTGTATGTAGGAAAAGCCATCTAAATTCATTACAGAAGATTTATGGCGTGGAGCTAGGGCAGTCTCTATCACATCATATATATATACTATTGTAATTGGCTTCTTTGAAGGAAATATATTTTAAATTATTAATTTGATGTTTGGATACTAAGCACAATATTACGTAATGAGGCATACACCTAAAAATATGTGAATGTAACTGTAGTTTTCCATTTGAATATACCATAGTATAGTTTTGAAACATTTCAATATAAAGATTTTGCAGTTACTGGGCACCTCTTACCCCCCTTTATTCCAGCTTACACTGTATATTGATATTAGCCATATTTTATAATATTATTCAAACTTATGAATATAACTTACAGGAATTACAAGCAACCATGAATGCAACAGCCTCAACGATTGAAAATGCCATGCAAGAAAAACCATACAGGATGAAGGGATATCTCATAGCAGTTATCATACTCAGCATCTTCCTTGCGTTCGTTGTGATATACAAGTTATTCAAACACCTGCGGACCAAGCCACTACTTTCTTGCTGTCGAGCAGATTCACGAGGCAGACAAGTGCACAGAAGCGACACTTTTAAACCTTTAATCAAGGAAGGCGAACAACGGCAGTCCAGCATATACAAAAAAGGAAATTCTGCTAAGCAGCCACAAATGGTTTAAACTACATAAAGTCCGCAATGCTGTCTCTGCCAAACTTTCTATAATTATCCCAGGCAGTAGCTTCAACATGAAAAAAATTGAATCCTCATTATAGATCGATGAAATCAACAGTTCAGAACATTTACCAAATTCAGCTCAATTGTCACAATACAGTAAGCTACAGCTCCGACAAAATTTAGTATTTTTACACTTGCTTCGTTTTATTTTTTAATGCATTTTTATTGGAATTTTAAATGAGTGTTCAACATGTGAATCGTGCCATCGTATGAACTAATTTAGCTGTAGTATGAGTTATATTTATATGTGCTTTCCGTGCATGAACCGCACTATGAGTATGTAGAGAGAAACAAGAACAACCGAACTACTGCTCTAAGTGCTCCCTGACTAACTGTATAAAATTATAATAAACCCACAGTTAAAGCAAGTTGAACTTCAAAATCGAACTCTCATACTTACTCACATTGTGAGTATACCATTTCTTTACTATATGAATTAAATATTCTATATGTACAAAATCACTTACTACTACATGTACGCCAATTTTTTACTATAGCAGCCCCTTAGTACATTATTACCGGTTTTTAATGCTCGCATGTTAATACGATTGTCGATGTTGGTATTTTTTACCTAGCTGTAATAATATTGAGTTGTGTTGCAAAGCAGACACTGCCTATAAAGATATATTTGAAAATCCCTTATATGATAAGCTATCTATGGAATTAATCTCTGAAAGGTATATTGACAATTTTAAAGTTTTCCATTATATTCCTAGGCTAATGGTTTATTTTCATAAATTCAACTCAACTTCAATATATGGAGATCATGTTCTAGTGCATTCCTTCATCTAATCACCATGAGCGACCACATCCACATATCATGTAGCAAATCGCACTGTGAATTACCTTCTCTTTACATTATATCTTGCTTGATGGCAAACATCTGCACGTGTTTCAAGCCAATTCTATTTTTTAAACCGTTTTCTAATGAATGATATGCCACTGACATTGTGTTTGTGCTTCTCTATTAGGTGCATAGTACTTCAACTTGTTTTGCCATGTTTGAAAGCATATTGTACAGTTTAATTAAAAGCGTTTTCAAAATCAACCATGGTGATACTGGCTATACACAATAATTAATAAATAGCATATACCGTAGTTAATAAACAGCCTGACTAGCAAATTATTTGATAAATACTAAATGTAAAGAGTCTCAGCTCCATAGAAAAAATTCACATCTGATAGGCAATCTCCCCTCGTAGTCAGTGTGCACAAAAACCCATGTGGTGACAAAGGTTTGTGTGCACTGCAATTTTCTGTGTGTGCTGCACACACATGCGCAGAGCTTCGAGCGAACATTGCTGATAAGCATAATATGAATAAAACTAACTTGTCAAAACAGTATGTTTACCAATGAATTATATTTTATTTTTCATATACTATCCGGAAATAACAGAATATTTTGCTCGATCAAGCTAGCAATAACATAACAGAATGCCAATGTATTAGGTGAAGAAATTAATACTGCATGTCGGAAAAATTAATGTAGCATACTCAGAAAAGTAGGCCTTTTATGAACAGGAATCTTTTACTGAAAATCGATTTTCAAATCCAGGGGGTGGTGGTATTGACTTGTTTCCGCTTGATGAAGAGCTAGGTTGGGATTTAGCAGAAGCTTGAGTATCCTTGGCATCAGCAATAGAAAAACTTGAACTAGAACTGCTACTCTCTTTTTTCCCATTACTCCTATGTTTATACTTTGAGATAGTAGGGTGTTGGCAATCTTTTCTGTCTTGTTCATTGGCACATTTACTGTATTCGTTTTGTGTACATGCAGATTTATCTGAATCCCTTATTTTGTCCATCCTTTGTTTAATTTTCTCCTTGATGTATCCAGTCTCATGATGAATTTTATCTCGGTTGAAACCCTTCTCTTTTTTATGAATAACTGATTGAGGGGATTCTTCTGAATGTTTATGGTTAGCCTGGGTGAAATTAGGTTTGGCATTTCTGTTTGCTCTCTGTCCTGTATGTCCATTATCAAATTTACCCCAACCATTGCCTCTATAGTTTTTACGCCGCCTGTCCGTTGCCCTTCGCTTGTTGGAATTCCGCTCATTGCCGTTGTTCAAACTCGCACACTTACTAGAGTTTGCAGACACGTCTTCAACACTCTTAGATTCAGCTGATTTCTTGTTAGCAATGTATGCCTGTTCGATATTGGAAAGCAAATACTTGTTCTTTTCATATTCCAAATCAATCAAACAACCATTCTCAAGCTGTCTTTTGTAATGATTTGCGAAGGTTAGCTGATGCTTTCTGGCCATGCCTACAATGCCTTCGGCAGAGTCGTCATTTAGAGGTTCACGCGCATCTACAAGTGACTTCATGTCAACTTTAACCATGGCTCGACAGACGGGACAAGGAAGAGTGTGGACTCCATTTGCAATTTTCTGCTTAGTGTTATCTTGATGAATGAGGTATTGATGAAGACAATACAAGTGAAAATAATGATAGCACTCTGTCTTTAAAAACTTATCACAGTCATGGAAGACAGACAGACAGATTGGACAAGGACAGCTGGGAATATTATTTGATGTTAATATATCCTTAGCCATTTCAATCAAATCATACAACACATATTCTCCATGCCTTTCTTTGGCCAAAGTTAACATTTTGTCTTTGAGCTCTTGAAGCCGGTGGTCTGAAAGTCCTCTGGACATTGCAAATATGATCTCAGGATGAATCTCTGGATAGCGTTCCGGCAGAATAAAGGATAGTTTTAAACAGACGTACTGTGATGATAAATTATCGGCAGTTGCAGGATATATGGTAATTGTAAGTTTCTTCAACTTTTTTGGATTCTCTTCCAAATGTAGTTTGTCTTCAAAAATTGACTCTAATGCCAGCAATTCAGCTTCAACATCTTCCTGGAGTGCCATTGCAGAGCACAAACACTTTGTTTAGTATATCTAAATTGATTTTTATATTCCCATCTATCAAAATACAATAGTCAGTCAGTGACTTTGTAGGCATATAATAATACTAACTCCAGGAACCTCAAATTAATAATTTGATTATTATCGATATTGCAATGATTAAAAAAGGATGGTCCATTAAAATTATGATGGATAGATGATGAATAGTTTACTTATTTGCTCTTTCTCGATGTGCCTGCGTCATCAAAGCTTTGTTTTTATAATTATTCAAAATTGATTGACATATGTAACGATATATGGACACAAAGTTCCGCTCATAAGGAATTCAAAAATATAACTCCGCTATGGCCTGTACCTGGTAGCCTGTACTTGTACGCCCTTCAATCGTTAGTTAGTGGCCGAGCTGTGTACTACGAGTTATATGGGTTTTGCGTTTTTAATGTCGCGCATCACCACAGATACGGTCAAGATAACCTTGGTCAGCTTCAGCAGTATTAAATATGGTACAGATGTATGCAGTATGATGGTACAACAGTATACAGTTGGTCCAGCTGGTACTGCAGGTTTTAGTATTGTCCAAGACTTTTGCCACTTGACAGCTCCGTCAGAGTTCGTGACGTAACCTTGGTTGCTACGTCATTCGTCAATGAACCGCATCAATTGAACTTCCTTATTGTTCGTCGCTTTGTTTATTGTTTGTTCTGATATGAACGAGAAAATGGAATCGAGTAGAAGGAAGTAATTACTGTTTCTTCTAAACTTACAGACCCCAAGCCGGCCTCAGTGTTTCTTTATTCGCCCATTTTTCTTCACGAACGATATTATTTTACCGAATATTCGATACGGTGTTGCATTACGATACCTTATGACTAGACTGTTCAATAACTCATCCATTTCCGTTTCATCGTTATTTTCCTTCGCATTTACAGAGAGTTTCTACGTTTCGAAGTCAGTTGTTGTTATACAGTTATTACGATAGCCGCCTATATATTTATAACGGCTGAGACATCAGTGGCAAGTGTTCTGATAATGCGTTGTTCCGTAGATGCATAGTATGGAAATGCGATGCCTTAATGTGGCGTTATTTCTGCTGTTCCTGGTCAGTATTTCCGAATGCTTCAAGCCTTTGATCTGCCCAGTCAGTTGCATTTGTCGAAACAGAGGATGTTCGAATAACACCGATGTATATTTGTGCGATGATTCAACTGTGTTACTCAGTGTTGACTGCAAGAACTTGCATGATGGGCAGCTGCATAGCCTCCCCGAATCAGTGGATACATTTTCGGTTGAGGAGTTCTTAAACAGTACAGAACTTGACGAAATCATCCATACAACAACTCCCAATATCCGTTCTCTCACTGTAAAGATCAATGACGTTCCTGAACTACATTGGAATAACAGCAATATGCAGAGCATCTTGATATTAAACCTGAGCCACAGTCGGTTAGATAGTTTTCCCGCATTCGTCTCAAAGTTTTCCGCATTGAAGCTCCTAAACGTGAGCAGTATGGGAATATCTGGAGACATTGACATAGTCTTAGACAGTCAACATATGCTTGTCCTAGATTTAGCAAGAAATCAAATTGGAAGTTTCAAGCTGACGGGTAGTTTACCCAATCTTGATAGGATCCTTCTGAATAACAATGACCTCTACATGCTGCCAGAATTCGGAGAATTGCCTCGTCTGAAATCATTGGATTTATCTTACAACCAAATTGTTATGAACAGCTCTCTCGTGAAACAGAATACCAAAGATTTGTCAAGAAAAGTAAGAAACTGTGCAATAGCCCTACCGGGTCAAATAGAATCTTTGTTCTATCGTGGAAATCAGTTATGGAGAGTACCAGCAAAAGAATGCAGCCTGCTGGCAGACTTGCTGAAGTTACAGCACTTGTACTTGGAGTATAACTCCATACTATCGATAACCGATAATATATTCCCTGATGTCATATACCACAATTTACAGACCTTATCATTGGATCACAACAAAATTCATTACATAAGTGAAGGTGCATTCATAAGATTCGCAAGCTTAAAAGTATTGTCTATTTCTTACAATCAGCTCCGACATGTACCAGTCAAACTCATTGAACAGATTGGAACTCAGTTACAAAACATTTCTGAGGAACAGCCAGCTGGATTCGAAGTTCATTTAAATGATAATCCATTTTCTTGTGACTGTACTCAAGCTAGAGCACTGGAAGTGCTGGAGTCAGGAAATACAACATCTCACTATGCTCTTAGAAACGAAATTCTTTGTTACTATCCCCAAGCATTCTCTAGCATGAGGTTGATCGATCTACTCGTTCATGATTTGGAATGTACAAATGCGACATTAAAATACAGCAGAAATGTAAGTTCTCCAGAATACGAAGATTGTACGATCAGGTGTGACTTTCGTGGGCTCCCACACCCTCAAGTGTGGTGGATATCCCCCATGCAGGAACACATTTCCTTGGATGAATTAGCAAAAGATCCCATACTGAGGAACTCATACGCTTTATCAGACAACGGCAATGAATTGACTATACTTGATATAGAGTTCTTCAAAACAGGTGTATTCATGTGAGTCTTATTATTTTCTGTTATGTTATTTAGTACCACAATGAAATATTACACTCATTCTGTTTAAAAATCTTTTATATACTATTAGGTGCATCGGAAACAATTCCATATCAACCGCTATTGGAAACGTAACAGTGGGTGTTATAAGACAACCTATCAGCTCAATCGTAGCTATAGTTGTATCGGCGGGCGCTTTCATGGTCGCTATCATTGTCAATAGCATTAATCTTTGCCAGTAAGTGATGATTTATGTAAACCCTTTTCTACTCTAAGAAATCATCTTAAACATATCACTATGACGCAACGTTAAAACAGATACTACTGTGAACACCTGTCCGAAAAACGAGAAATGCGCAAGATGCAAGCAATGATTTTTGAAATGGAATCTCCGCTGAAATCGAAACAAAGAGGGCTGCATGAATCTGAGGCTTCAATCAACGCAAACAAGTAATATTCTCTTAATTAAAATCCATACGAAAAGCCGAGGTTAATTAAACAAAGGTGTATTTGTATTAAGATACTACACGAAATATGACTTTAAATGCCAGCAGTTGTTCTTGGATACTGTCATGAAAGGTGCTCACACTGTCAAGAGGACTTTGCATGACGCAAGAAATTCAGAATTTTCCAACAATGTATGGGAATATGCTGCACATCTAAGGTTTGGATTGTTTTGTTGAAGTAAAATTTAAACAAATTTGTAGCGTAATTTGGTTAATATTCAAAGCAAAGGTTGCGTTATGAATTTATTTAATTAGCTACCGTACAAAGCTTTGAGTTTCCTTCAATCGTGTTCAATAGTATTGTATTCAAATATCTGTTTAAAAATTATTTTCCCAACCCACTTGCATGGGCCCAACATTAGTTTACTTACAATGTGGGCTGCATGACCAAACAGACCATGCTTTATAGTACTTTGATTACCTTTGGAATAAACTGATGAATTTTCATTTTAGGGACCGACTTCACATAGAGCTACCAACATCGGTTCAATTGCCTAGAGTTTCAATGCCAACAATCAGCATGCCCAACATAACGATGCCGAGTATGCCCAATTTTCAGGTATAGAGGAAGGGATTAATCATCAACTGTGTTATATTAAAACTTCTTTTGTGTCTAACATTTACTTTCCTCATTTAACAGTCAATAAATACAAACATTGAGAAATTGGGAACCAGCGTTAGGCATCAGAGTCATAACCTTGCTACTTCTGTAGGTTCTGTGTTTACTCTGCGTTGGCTGCGATCTGGCAATAGCGATAATGAAAGCGATTCAGGTATGCCAATCTGTGATTAAGTGTGTGGAAACTAATCATATGAAGGTTGAACATTAAATAGAAGCCTCTACAACTCACAGCTTTAGTACACCTCCTAATATGTCTGAAATACCAGAGAACGTTTTTCAACCTGTATATATATATATATTCCTATGAAACCTAATTCATGTACTAAATTCTATGTCATAGATGCTGAGCCTATTGGCGTGACCCATGTTGAAGTTCATGTTCACCAAGAGGGAGATGACCTGTCAAGCAACCAGCTGTTGGAAGGAACTCCCCTACCAGCGAAAATAAAAACCACAGAAACGAACAAATTTAACAAGATATTATTCTTAAGACAATCAGCTAATTCTGCAATTACAAAGGAAGGGGACGAGTCAAAAACGTCGATACCAAGGAGGACAAAATCAGTACGTTTTACAGAAACTACAAGACCCTCTTTGATGCCTCTTGAACCTGGTGTGCGGAGAAGCGCTAGTATTACATTTCTCCCCCAAGTTTACAACGAGCCAACTGCAGCAAACAACGAGAATCGTTTCTCTGATATTGCATCTACAAGTGGACAGTTATCCGACAGAAAAGCATTTGAGTTTGAAACAACAGTGTAAGTCTCATGAAATATATTTTATCGATTGCTATATATTCTGTAATGTATGTATGTGTTGCGTTTGTACATTGTGTTTGAGTATACATTCTAAGTTCAGAAATGTTATAATAAAATCAATTGTAATGGATTTCTTGAGTGTTTCAAGAGGGATTAGCATTTCAATACCATCAGTCTTAAGCCAAAGTACCAGATACAAACAATCTGCGAGGAAATTCATTAAAATCAAAAACAATTCCTAAATCTTAATTTAACACAACAGCAGCTTTCTGGATACACTGTATTCCAATCTTACTCTAATACAGCAAATATTCCTAGTGACAGTAAAAGACTTATACCTTCCGGAAAACCTAGTTACTTTGGATAGCTTATGTAAGGTTAGGTTAGATTCGTACGACCAATCCTACACCTCAGTTAAACCTAACCCACCCTCCAAAAGCTACTTATAACCAAACCAAACGTATTCGCGAACCTACTACTAAGCTAATACCGTTTATTAAGGCATACCGTATAAGTGATTTCATAACGTTGATTCAATCTTAACTGATATTTCATTACAATGATTTGAACTGACAATGCTTGGCTAATAGTTAAGAACGGTAAGAACGATTGCTATCAGTCACGGTAATATATAGCGGTAAAAACGAATCTCCCGTTCACGTAGTTCTGGGATTAGGATTCTAAGGATTACGCAAAATAGAGCAATGATTTTGCAACAGGTTGGGATTAATGTTTTCTAGGTCGAATCCTACTATTGAATATTGGTATACAATTGGTAATATTTTACACTTACAGCACTAGAATAGCAAAAGAAGTAGACTAGAAATTAACACAAGATTCGTAAATGTTCTGACCTGTATAAATCCTCCGTATGCCGTGATGAATACTTCTGCAAACCATATTCTCCTGCAAACTGCTTACATTTCTCATACCATTCTCCCTGTACACATACAAAACAAATACTGATCTAAGATGCAACACTGTTAAATTTTTACCCGAAGCAAAACTGTGAATAACAGGTTACCTGTCTGTAGTCTGATAATTCACCGCGTTTTTTTCATGCTGTGAACGCGTGTGATTTGATAATTAGGCAGAGCGCATCATTCCTCGCTGTTTTTTTTTATATTTTTCAATCAAGGATTTTTGAACGAGTTTTACACTTATCATTGTACGTAATGAAGTTTTCGAGATCTAACACCAACATCCTCACTCTGATAAAGCTGACACCCTCATTATACTATAACTATCCCGAGTCGTTCCACGCAATACAGATTACGTTAAAATATCACCAGGTTATACCGAAAATGAAATTTACGATATGACTTTATTTGTTATAGAATATAATTAATCTGTTGCAAATGTTATATTAAATAATGGCAAAATGTAGCATGTAATAATATCCAAACAGTTTTATTTAATATGACATATAATAGCGAAATATAACATCCAGTCAGATTGTTCACATTTACAGCATCAATGAATCGGTGTTACTGAGTCTTCTTCTCGGCGATAGATTCTTTTTCGATGTAATTTCTCGCCACGTACTTCAGAATCTCATCGAGAAAGATAACTGGAAGAGAAATTTTCAATACCATCATCCATTCGGTAAAACTTAGTGGGCAGATCTGGAACACCATGGGGAAAGGATCGACATGAAGGATGACGAAGTGAAGAGATAAGGAAAGCATGATGGCACCGATGAGCCACATATTCCTCCACGGTGGCATCACAATAATAGACTGGTTCTCGGAAATGCTGTTCAGGGCATTGCACAACTCAATGATGACTAAGACAGATAGGGCCATGGTCATTGGATGGGGATCCACGAAGATTTTGCAGGAAATTCCTTCGAATAATTCTGGGTTAGTCAAACACTGCATATAATGAGTGACTTGCCACCATGACATTTGAGGTCCTGATTCAGCCATTACAAACCACCAGGTTGATGCTCCAACGGTTGCAGCTCCAACATAACCACCGATGATACAATAAT
>QXVX01000423.1:0-14934 GCA_013436065.1 Halocynthia aurantium | reverse complement strand
TGTTGTGTTCATATATTAAACAAAGATTACAATGATGAATAATTATTAAGAATTCGAATAACTATATTTCATGCGCATTAATCGTATTTTTTATGAAAAAAGCCCATTGCGAATAACTTTGTGCACAATGTACAATGTATAGAGACAAATATATAAGTATTTGAAATCATAGAAATACAACAGTATTCCTCGTACAGTTATCGATTTTTGGTAGGTTGAGAATGAGTGTTGGGAAAGCGATAGCAACAATAGTTCACCATGTTTTCCATACAATTTATTTTTCAGTATTGTTTAATCACCCAACCACGATAACGTGGAAACACTGGGTTATACCAGCCTTCGGGAAAGTTATCAATATCCCAGCTGCTATATAGTTCACGCACTTGTCAGATAATGATCTAGTCAAGCATGGCAAATGTATTATCCATTATGTAAAAGTACAGATACGACCAGAATAATATGAGATGGGTAGCCATAAAAAGTAACATGATTGGAACGTACTGTTAAAATTTCATAACAAACCACGGAATGCAGGAATTTAGACAGGGGTCCCTATACTTGTAAGAGCTGGAAAAATGATTTCAACTTTCCTAACTCAACAAAAATATGTACACATCGCCACACTCATGCCAACCCCAACATATAAGGTTTCAATAGGAGTGAAATGCCAATCAAATTTATGCATTGCAAATTACTAATAAGTAATATAATTAATATTAATTAAACTCCAGAGGTATTTCATTCCACTATATTTTCCAACTATGTGGAGCGATCCCTAGTTTTTTCAGCCAATCCTAAAAAATGAAGCAGTAAGTGCAAACCAGGTTCTTGGTACTACAGGCAACCAATTAAATGAAAAAATTAATCATGGAAAAACCTCACCAACCCAAACACTATTGAAAAACATCCCCTGAAGTATGGAACTATTAAAACCTAGATGGCTTGGAGTTTGTAATAATCAACACTAAACAAAACTTGCTTTATCTACCACCAGATATTTTTTTGATACTACTGTACATTCAATTATATTGAATAGCTGAATAATGATAATTGCCAATCACACAAGTTATTTTCTGACAGCATATCTAACACTTCTCTTCAAATTATTTTACTAATTTATACACATGTTAGCTGGATCTAGAAGCGAGGATCACATCTAAAAATAAATTGCTCTTTGTAGGGGGTGTTCAATACACAAAAACACAAGTATAGTTTATAACTAGGACCAAATATTATAAAGCATAAGTAAGATATTGTGTTATTTTAGGAAATCTTAAAATAGAAATGTTGCCGCTATCATGGTTATATTTCATATTATCATTTCTGACACACTAAACATCAGTAGGTAGCACTTTATTCCACATTCTGAATCTTGAAAAGCATTTATTCTATGTAACTGTGAGTGATGCAGTCCTGACTTTATGATAGATTTACAGGCAAGATGAAAGGAAAACAGTCTCTTTAAATAGTCAAATATATAAAGAGTGCTACCTTTCTTTCAGGATCAAACATCACATTTGAATTAATAGAAATTATTGTTACTTGATAATAAATACAGTTAGTATGAGATGAAAATATTGAATTACTGAAGGTTTCCATCTTGCTTGTTTTGTTCAGTGCTGGGCAATGCACCGTCCTCTCTCTTGCAAATGGAAATGTTGAAGATTGGAGATACCATGGAAATGTACTACAGCTGCCATCACAACCAGGATATGGAATATCTGGTGACTTTGAAACTGAAAAATTCATAACAACATTTATTTAATTTATTACCGATTTATTCATCAAGTAAAAATTCAAGGTACATACCCATAGGTCACATTTGCCAGGAAAATACCGCTCAGGTATCCGTTGTGCATATAAAAAGGCGCCTGAATTGAAAAAGATATCGTTAGGAACCATTCAATATGAATACTGGTGAATAAAAGAGAAACAGAAAAACACTGTGTGGCATGTCATGTCAGCATTAAAAAAACTTCCGGATTTTGGAATACCTGTACGTATATAGCGTTTCATGTGAGCATTTCACATAGATGAGCTGTACTTTTGAATCAGGGTAATGAATGGGATTGGGCATAATATCTAAGACATGGTACAGTTTTAGCTGTTGCAAAAACCTTCTAGCTTCTGGTAACCATTTTTTATCTATGTACAATACAGAATAGTTGGATGTTCGAGATTAATTCTGACTAATTCTTCGGTATTCAGAATTTCAAATCCTTTTCGAGATATAATTTTTCCACTTATTTTGATAATAACAACATTAGGTTACCATGATGTATAATGGTGTACTACATAAAAACAAAACAAAGGCAATGAAAATTTGTACCAGATGAACTATTGTATATACTTATGTATGTGTACATCTCGAAGGGAAAAACGGGGTCTAATTTGTGACATGACCTACCGTAATTCAAATGATTCGCTTATTGAGAAGCGATCCCGCTATATCTGCAGGGGATTCGTTCCAACAATTACTGCGGATAGTAGCGAGGTCCCCAAATACCATGATTTTCATGTATGTTAGTACATGCCTGTGTTAAAGTTCATTCAATTGATTATACTATGCACAGTAAGATATAGATGTGAAAAATCATTCATGAAAAATGTCTTTGACTTTTCCATTTTTTTGATTCTCTTAGCCTTAGTAGCAGCTACACTATTCTTGCACTTTGGGGCCATCATCATAGTTAACAAGGGCGCTTCGATAACGCAACTAGGGCGATTACGCTGTTACGAATGCAAGTTACCTAAATTCTATATCGCACAACCCTAGCAATGGTTCATCAAAAATGTTATGAACAATCTCTAACAAACCTGAGCTACAAAGTACAATCAACTACTGTACTCACCAAACAAATACATGAATGCCATCAGAGCGAGCCAGCCTATTTGTCCAACAAGGACAGCCTGAACAAATCCCACCTTTACTATTATGTGTATACAAGGAACGATACCACTTAAGCCCAATGCAGCAAAGAGTACTGAAATACAAATAGGAGGTTATATAGAATCTACAATAATTAATCATTCTACAATAATCCTTCTTACTTGCTCGTACTTTTCGATACCTCGCGGTACTGAACTTGTCCCACTGTGATATCACAATGCAAAGAACTCCGAGAATGCATACGGAAGTCATGTAAATAACCTAGAAAAATGGCTTGGTAAAAATAAATGTAATAAACGAATGATCTGCGAATAATAGTCATCACTTACTTTTGGTTGTATATCACAGTAAAATGAATAGTAAATCCAAGGAACGAAGGAACCCATGATCATAAGAGAAATGCCAGAATAATCCAACCTGGTGCAGAATAAAAAAAATGTTCTACATATACGGCAAATGGGAAAATAACAATTTAAGCAGAAAGCGAGCAAACAGACGGTGGGAAGGCTATGTGAGTTTTGAACACTAGATTTCCGACAATCGCTTCTCAAGTAAATTTCACAGTATTACCAGTACAGCTCTGTAGAGTCTGCACACCGCTAGTATATCCTAATGTAAGTTTAGAATTTTTCTGTATTTATTTTTCTATTATTTATTTTATTACATTGGGCAGAGGGTGAAAAAGGATAAAGTCGAACTCGTATATTGGGGTGTGTTGCCCAACCTACTGCAGTGAACATTGGCATTATTGGAGTCAGGTATGCAAGGCCCTAATTTATCAAAAATAAATTCATTTTACTCATGAATTTAAGTTCATTCTTTTATTTTTCAAAGTAACGATTTTTCTGTATTCATGTGACGTAATCACATAAAGGTATCTTTCTGTGTGTGCAAGTCATCTCGGTAACCAATCCACTGAAATTATTGTATTATTATCAAGTTATTATTTACTTACATCACAGAGAGAATATTTTCAGCCAGTGGCATTGATTTTTGCTAAGATTAATCCCAAAAAACACTGAAATTCTAACACTCACTTTCCAAATATTCTATACACTCGTTCTGAATGACAGCCAACTGTGTGAAACAGAGTGGAAAAACAGAGACACAGAATTGCTCCAATGAAAAACATTGTGAACACCGTTTTCTCCTGCCATTCGATGACAAAGTATTTGCTTGGAAGGCATTGAAAATACACACAGATGCCAATGAACATGATAAAACCTGCAATAGTGAAAACAAGTTAACTATTTTGAAAACATAAAGATCAATACCAGATATTATGATGCAAATATTACCTATCAGATGGGTCCATATGTTACCGGTCTCGGTATGAAGTCGAAATATTGAACCGAAGCATGCCTTGAAGGATGGCATAGGAGGTCTGTGCCAACTGTAGAGATATTCGTTGTCTCTTTGCCAATCTGGCAGTTGGAAATGCGATACCACTCTCCATCTGTGAAAAAACATATGTGGTTTGTAACAAATAGTAGTCTATTTATTTTGAAGGGCAATTATTAGACCCTTTGTCTGGTATTTATTACTCTTCTTCCTATTGCAAAGACCAATCGCACTGCAAGAAAATTCAGTTTATTATGAATTAATAGGGGAAAATTATTCCTTGTCAGGTGAAAATTTATAAAGCGGATAAACATGTTCAATACGGTTTTCATCAATCTCCAGAACTCCAAAGATGGCCCGTACCTTTTCTGGAATATTTTTCTCCCTTTTTTATGTAAATTAAGGGCTTAAAAGGAATATTAACAGTATCAATTTCATAGATGAATGATTGCTTAGGGAATTTTTTTTTTAATACATAAAACTCATGAGGTAATTGCGATCTATGGTAAATATGATTAATCACTCAATCATGTTTAAGCACAATTTGAAGTTGATATCTATATCGATATTTAATTTTGAATATTTAACTGAATAGTCCTGAGGTAGTCAGATTCCTTGCCACAACTACACAGACAGAAAAAATCGATTGAGATAACAAATGCCACTACATTAGCCAAATGGTATATGAATTGGAACATGTGAATTCGTTGAATGAATCATCATACAGAATTATATTAGTTTTTTGTTCAACAGTCCGAGACAACAGGAATTGAGTGATTCAAACAGGAACTAACTTTCATAACATTTACAATCTTTAGTTTGGTAATTTCTGTGTGTACATTATAGAGACGACTTGCACATGCAGAATGGTACCTATATGTGATGCCGCCATATGAATACAGAATAATCATTACTTGGCAAAAAAAAAATAATGAACTTGAATTTAAAATATAAGTGATATTATTTTGCAATGAAATTAAAGGTCGAATAGTATTTTGGTTGTCCAGACTCAGCATAGGAAATTGGCGGTATAAGTGGCATAAATGTGGGCGTATAAAGGCTTAATAAATCGATGCTGGTAGGGTAACACACGTATTTTCCATTCTGAGTGTGCAAGTCATCTTGGTAAGGTATACACGGAAATTACCTTTTAGTTTATGAGAATACCTAAATACTGCAACTACCTTTCATTTAGAATATCTACAGGAAAAACATTCTAATTCCACTGAACTAACCTTTGAAACTACAAACTATAAAACATAAACTTTCTGCACACAATGCAGAATTATGAATATAAAATTTGAACAAAGATTTCTATGCTCTCCACCCATACTTACATTCCAGAATACATTTCTTCCGATTTCCTTCGTCTAGCCGTATCACTTTTGATAGATAATTTGTTTCGAAAGATTAAATCAGATAAAATCTCAACCAATAAAGCGCCAAATGAAGGCTCTGCCGTACTATCTGTCATTGTGGGTTACTGCAACAATTCTGTACAGACTGACACAGCAGTGCGTTTCCTATGGAAACACAAAACGCAATATCCTTCAAGACATGTGCCCGATATTAATTACTCACTAGCCATATACAAATGAAATAATCAGACGACCTGGATCTAAACCAAATCAAATAAGATTAGTAATAAGTACTAATAACCACCAATAGGTATTCCATTCAATAGTTCAAAATACTATGACTAATGTATTTTGAGTTACTCTTGAAATAATAAATCACAGCAGTGAATGAATGGATTATAGTTGCGAAGCAATAACTACTTATTTTTACATGCTTACACTTGAATAAATTATTAACGAGTTTACCCAGGTATAGGAATAGGAACTGGGTGAAACCATACTGGGCACTAGTACAGTGGAACCCCGATAAGTCGACCACCCACGGGACGCAGTCAAGTGGTCGTGCTAGCGGGTCGGTCGCATTATCTACGTCTACATACTGTTTATACTATACTGTTTTTTTTCGTCATTTCGTGCGGCTTACATATTTTTCTTACCATACCAAAGTGTGTGTTTAGATGTTCGTTAGTAATCTTTCTCTGCAAATAGGCGACAAACTGAATTTGGGCCAAAATTGGGGAATTTTAGAATTCTTTTTGCGAGTAAAAGTAAAAATTTTAGTTGCATATTGTTCATCGACAATCAACAAAGACAAATATCACGTTTTTAGACCTTTATTTTCGATAAAACACACGTAATTCACGATTTGGTCAATTCACGTGAAGTGGTTGTGATACCGGGGTGGTCTGATTATCGAGATGGTCGCCAACCGGGGTTCCACTGTATATCTACATTTCAACAAAGATTGAATGTAATAAATTCAATTTCAGTCTTAGTTATAGTTGGCACCCTCACTCATGTGCCCATTGCTCATATACACATATATACAGTACTTGCAAATTTTTCGAAAAATACTATTTATTTCACAGCTTATCAGTAAAACCCTGCATCTGTGAAATACAGTAATCTATGTTATTGAGTTGAACAAATTAACAAATACCGTATACTGGATTTTAGCGGTTTTGAAAAACATTATACAAAACAATAGTTGTAAAGTACACCCCAGTTCACAGATCACGTTTTTTAGAGATCCAAGGGTGCATGTTATGTACTCGACTATCCACAACAAATCTACAAAACATTAATATACTGGTACTCACTTTCTCCTGGTATATCTCAAAACCGATCTTACCTAAACTATACTAAGTAATAAATATACAGTCATTATATTCTGTATAGTTTGAAGCTAACTAGTAATAAACCATAAAATACTAATAATAAGTTGCCAAGATAGGTTATCAACTACCAACTGACTACAATTTGCTACAAATTTTCATGTGTGATGTCACAATGATAGGGCAAAAAAAGAAATAAAAATATGAATACACTTATCATACATATTTAGTGGGTTTAGGATTGATACAGTATATAGAAATATCTATTACACCTGACACCCTTATTACTCCAACATGTCTATAATACCAAAGAATGTTTTCAAATGAAATCCGACCACTACTGAATGTGCATGCACCTAGCATCAAACAGATATTGAATATATTTATATGCTACTCAAAGTTCATAGGTTAGTTAGAATTTCCATAGGCGTCATGTCTAAATGAAGCTGGAATATTTTCTATAATAATCTAATATTATCTATAATCTGAGCAATGGATATAGACAGATTGGGTGTGGTTCAAATGGTCCAATGAATGGTTCAATGAAATTAATGTAAATACAATTAGTCCGTTCCAGACTCTGAAACTTGGAACCACCCTCTACTAGCTTGAAAAATCCTAAGCTTTGTCACTGGTACTCGGTAATTGTTTAAACAAATGGCTATGTAACAACCTAGCCTTTTAAACAAATTACAGCTTCACTAACACTATCACCAGTTAAGTGTTTTTCATTAACCCACACTAGTACAAATTTTTCTACTCCAGCACTTTTGACCTTTGGTTCGCTATTACAGTCACTCCCTTTGCTACATCAGCAGCCTTTATAACAGTGGTTCTCAACCTTTTTTTAGCACCCGGGGCCAAATCTTTCAACCTAAATTATGTAGGGCTGCAATTTCAGGGAGAGGGGGGCACCAACTGCTTTGGGGGAGGGGGGCACGAATGAAGTAATACCGTTGGTACAAATAACCAGAGACAGATAAGTTCAATATAATAAAATAACCTCTAGTACGATAACATCATCATACTATTGTTACGTGTCAGTGGAAACTACCATCCACAGAGGATGTGTGATGAAGTGTGCTAAAAAGTTGTTATAAAGCATTTTCTTTGTTAACACAAGTAAGTTGTGCTTCAACGATGTATTGATAAAATATTTTATAACCAAAACAATATTTTTTAACTGCAATTGACGAGGGCCGCAGGGAGAATGGTTGAGGTTGAGCACTACTATATAGCCTCTTTGTTCTTTATTATCGTGGAAATCTTAGATTTAGCCAAACCGTATTGTTTAGCTAGAACGGTATCACGAACGCCGTCTTCATGTTTTGCTGCAATTTTTTTCTCAATTCAACAGCAGCTTGGTTGTGAACGAGTTATTGTACACCAACAGAGTCAAAATTTTGTCACCAAAGCTGGTCGTAAACCTATATGTTACCTTCAATATTTTACGTTGGCATTTCCTTGTTGCAATTTCCTCATAATCGTTTACTGCGACTATACGCCATTACTATCTCTAAATCTTAAAAAACCATAAATCTCCAGACAAACATTGGTCATAGTAGGCAGATATACCATGGTGTAGCTACTACAGGTACCGATATACCATGGTGTACCGTACTTTCGGGTGTATTACCCTTACCATGTATAAACCGCACCCTTGCAAAATCAACCATTTTCGTTTTAAATTTATCAGATAACTCGCAGGAAAATCCAGCTTTACTATGTACCGTACTTACAAAGTTACTACTAACTACGCATTAACAAATGCGCCAAATCTGTTGTTCGAGTATGTGCTGTACGCGTAATTTACAGTCAGTAGTAGGTAGGCGAATGGTTTCTTTCGTTCTTTCGTTGGCTAAAGTGTTAGTGCCAGAAGACAATCGAACAAAGAAACGTGCGTGCGGCAATTGGGAGTTGTCGATATACGTACAGTTGAACCTCGATATAAAGGACTAATAGGGGGGAGCAGTTGTCCGTTATAGCGAAATTTTCCGGGGGGGGGAACGAAAAGAAATGTTGAAAAACGTTGTAACCGAAATCCGTTGCATCGGGGTCCGATATATCGAGGTTCAACTGTACATGTAGAGTGCAAGCAATCTCGTAAAACAAATTATGTATTACCGGCTTCGTAGGATAACTCGCACCCTTGATTTTTTCATGTAAAACCCGCAGGTTATCCATCCGAAATTCAATTATTTCAACAACTGTCCTCAAAAGCCTACTTTAGGAGTAGAAATAATTATTTATGTATTTAGATGCCTTGGTACAAAAAAAAAGGAAAATCCAGAATGCCTCCCCAAGGAGTGTGGATAATTAGTCCGGTACCCGTATATTCAAGAATACAAACTTGATATAAATAAAAATATCATATTAATATTACCTGCCATCCCAAACCTTATGGGCGAATCTATCAACACTCTCGAGAGCTTGGTGAACTTTTTCCTTCGCATGTATACTGATCTCTTTTGCAGTTTGCATAGAACTGTCGACATAAGACATAGCATTCTGCACAGAAGACGACGAGCCTGGCAACAACACAAATTAGCATTCAGGTATATTTCCAGGTACACTATATCACCAGTTGTAATCAACATCAACAATCTTCTATCAATACACTGACACAAATTTCAATCTTTGTTTGCACTGATATACTGTATGCAATATATTGAATTAACAAAGAACTTCAAATCGAAATATATTCTGACAGTCTAACAACAACAAAAACTAGTCAAATCAAGTGATTATCTGTCAAAAAGGAAATTTTAACATATTACTTTACTAGAATTTGATTTGATTAGTAGTCTCCACTCCACTCCAATAACACAGGAATTACTTAGGACCACAACTCCACAGCCCGGGCTATCAGTACCTCTATATACGGATTCCACCTACTCCGATGTCATCCTATTATTTTTCACTAATCTTTATATTTATGGTATTTAAATCATTTTCAAGTCAACGGATAATTTCGGATATAACACATGATCGTGAATGATTATAGAGATATGGATAAACTACTAACCTAGTATACAATTCAGCGGGTCCATCTCCTCTGACATTGTGGATGGCGATTGCACCTAAAAACATAATTTCAAAATCTAAGTGAAGAAACAAATAGTTCAAGCGGTAGTAATATCCTATACATATAAAAGTTGACCTACATGACGATTTCTTATGTTATTCTCCATCGGTTTCAACAGTAGGGATTACTTTGCGATGGATTCTCACAAACAGATGACAATAATACTAGCGCTACCGGAATTTTACTTTCACCGAAATCTAACTACCTTATGTGGTTCGAGCATCAAATCACGAGTTATATACATAGCTCTGGTGCGATGACTGTGTCATAAAACACATAAAAATCAGCAAAGTAAACTACAGGGAGACCCGCTCGTGTCTAATACGGAGATGGTAAACATATATGAGATGATAATTATATATACCGATTACATAACGCGCCCAACTTGAGGATAAATTCTTGCACCACATTCACATTGCGTGCCATTCAACTAATGTTTTAGAGAGGAGTCCCCTTATTGGAGGTTGATTGAACAGTACCGTACTAGTTGAGTAGTGTGTTCCTTCTGTAAACTTGGATATGTTGGACTATTTTAGGTATTATCATAAGGCAAAAGGGTGATGAAACATAATCATAAAGTCATCAACCAATATTTTTTGTTCTAATCACAAAGAAAAAGTAATCAAATTTTAATACCAATTAGGATATACAGTCGCCCCTCGCTATATCGGGGTTCACTACATCGCGGATTTTATATAATATTGTATGTATTTCAATGTAATATTGTATGTATTTTATTTCATGATAATGCCGTGCCGTACAGTATTAGGATATTTAAGCGATAAAAGTTTGAAAAAAATTGAATAACAGGTCAATGATTATGGGAAAGGTTAATTAGGTAAATAAGAGTGTGCGAATGATTTATAATGGTTTGAACAACGTTCGAATAAATTCCAATTGTTAAATAAATAGGTGGTTTCTACTTCGCGGATTTCTTTGGAAAGCAATAGGTGAGGGATAATTTGTTGATGGGGGTATGAAATATCAAGATTTCCCCCTAGGACGGGGGTTCCCAGCCAGGGGTTCTCAACCCCCAGAGAATTAACATTCGGCTTTTGTATTCTATATTTCATGGTAATATGTGGTGACCCCAGAAAAATCAAACGAATTTTTTTTTTCTCTTTTTTTAATTTCTATTTTTGTTTAGAATTATTAGGGAAAAAATATTCTATATCCTTAAAAAATTGCTAGTTTCGTAGGGGTGCGAGTAAATAATAATTATTTTTAGGGGTGTGGAGCATAAGAAAGGTTGGGAACCCCTGCCCTAGAGCATAGGTGGGCAAGGTTATTAAAGCAAAAGATATTATCGCTAACTTTGGATACACGAGATATTTTGAGGAATAAGTTAGGGACTATTCATTGAGATTGATTAATGAACCTATTAAATTCTGATGCGTTTGTTAACTTTGCGTAACAAATAATGTATAAATAACAATCTTATTTTTGTTCAAATATATTTTATAACATGAAGTAATTTTGATTTTATGTTAAATGTGACCCGCTAGAGCAGTGGTTCTAAACTACTGCTTTCAGGGCGGCAACCATTCTTTCTGCGGCCCTCGTCGATTGCAGTTAAAAAGATATTGTTTTGGGTAATAAATATTTTATCAATACATCGTTGAAACACAACTTACTTGTGTTAACGTAGAATATGCGTTATAACAACTTTTCAGCACACTCCACCACACATCCACTGTGGATGGTAATTTCCACTGACACGTAACAATAGTAACAGGTAACAAAGAATATGATGTTATCGTACTAGAGGTTATTTCATGTTATTGAACTTATTAGTCTCCGTTCATTTGTATTAACGGTATTACTGCATTCGTGACCCCCCCCCCTGAAATTGCGACCCTTCACAGAATTGAGGTTCAAAATTTGGCCCCGGTGCTAAAAAAGGTTGAGAACCACTGCGCTAGAGAATGATTAAAATCAACTTTCAAAAATCAATATAACGGATTAATTAATAACCAAAGAGCTCAAGTGGTCTCAAGGGTTCACTGAACTTTTGGTGTCAATAAATAGGCAATAAAAAGATTTTGGATTATCTTTTCTGCTTAAAGAGAAAATATCTATTACGGACGAATTAATTATTGACAGAAATTCCCGCCTTAAATTCATTTCAATATCTTGCAAGGTTGAATGATGTTTTTTACCTTCATTGTTAAATTAGGACAAGATGATGACAAAAACGGTTCCATTTCAGTCGACTCATCTGACATATAAGCACTATTTTCATGCTCATCTTCAGTCATTTGTCTGAAAAACAAAGAACGAGTTGATATTTCCAAGTAAATTCTGAAACTGAGCAATTTAAATTTTACCTTTCAGCACTTGTGAACTTGCGACGTTGTGGAAAACTTTCTTCCAATAATGTTTGGCTAATAGCATCGTCATCTACTAGACTGAAAGCCATGATCTGTGTATTATTGTGATCTACGTTATCCTTAAGCTATCTTTACACAAAGAACATTCTATGTAAAGAACAGTGTTAAAAAAATATTGTTCATTGAAGAGTATACTCGGTCACTTGTAGCATTTAATTCTAGGCCGCGGAAATGAATCTAAGTACTATCTTGTCATTACCTATACACATGTTACAACGGATATAATACGAAATCGTATCTTGTGTAGCATTGTTTAGACCAGTGGTTCTTAACAGGGGTTCGATCGAACACCAGGGGTTCGATGAGTCAGTCTCAGGGATTCGGCAGAGGTCAAGAATTCTAAGAATATTTTCAACAATACCATTTTTGGCGAAAAAAAAACATTCATCAATGTTCTTTGAACACAGTGATTTTGTATGCAACTGATGCATTCATTTTGTGCACAGAAAATATATACCTCTGTTTTAAAGAAATCTTATTTCATTTTTTCAATAATGAAGGGTTCGGTGAATGCACTGATAAAGCTTGCAGGGTTCGGTACCTCCAATTGGGTTAAGAACTACTGGTTTAGACCTTTTTTACACTGACCATGTAGCAATAAGCACAAGTTATCCTAGTACAGTAGAACCTCGTAATACGAATAACCCGTTGTACGAGAAACTTGATATACGAGCCCCGATTTGTAAGGATTTTTGTTTCCGATCTATGAGTAAAAATTCGTAGTACGAGCGACCGTCATACACAATGACAAGGTAAAGAGAGGCAATAAATAGCGTTTCTAGCTGACTCATCGATTTGTAAGAAACAGCACATTCAGAATTTATCGCGCTTCTCTAACCAAGCGCAGTCTGCACTAGTATAATTCACCTGTTTATTTCGTAGCGGTGACGTCGTTTTGTACTAGTGAATATTTTATGTTTCGGGCATATTTTCGATTTATTTTGTCTCAATTGTTTGTGTTAACCATGGAGAAAAGGCTCATTACAAGAGAAGTAAAAAATACCATATTTCCCGTCTCATAAAAGGCACTTTTTTTCCTGAAAAATTACCCTAAAAATTACCATGCGTCTTACCACTTAAATCTTCGTATTGTTTTCAACTGATTTCCATGGGGAAACTCGGTTTGTAATACGAGTAATTTGTAATACGAGCTCAGCCTTGGAACAAATTAAACTCGTACTACGAGGTTCTACTGTAGTAGAAAATGTTCAAGCAGTTGGTTTTCGTTACTTCAACTACTGAATTCAAGATGGAGTCTAATCAGATATACAGATATGTGGAATCAGAAAGCGCAGGTACGTAAGAGGCAAGTAGATTCGAATTCAAAATATTATTGTTCAAAGTATCCAAAGTTTGACTCAGTGGTTGAAAAAATTAGGGGTAAAGTTGGAACTGAGCATTAGGCAAAAATGTGTTCTTCATTATAACAACAATCTAGGAAGAATAAAATATATTCATTAAAATTAGTTTACATCAATCATGCATAATTGGTAACTACATGAAATGAACAGTTTTGGTTTGAGTAACAGTATTGAACTATGATATTATCTATCTCAATTTTTATACTACCCCAAATCAAATAGATTAAAAGGAATTCATGTGTGTGCGTTTGTCCAGAGCTATGGCTGGAAAACCTGAGATCCTAGAAATCTGAAAGGGTGTTATATGGCTACCTCATTTTGTATTTTAATAATGGGCCAAAAACACAACATACTATCAAAGACTTAAAATGAATAGCATATTGAAACAAAATAAGCATAGATCTCTATATTCACGAACAGACTATGTCTAAAAATTTCTGAACAACCTTTGATACAAAAAATCCTGAACTACAATTTTGCCAGCAGAAAAAACTCAACTACCCACAGAGTAACAGTTAGGTATATATATATTACCAATGTTGTTAACGAGATTACTGAAAGTGCCAAATCAGTCCACGAATAGTGCTAAATTTGACGCTGAGAACAGTGCTAAAAGTAAGAATGAGAAGTGCATAAAAGCATTGAATGAAATGAGTTATTTGAGAAGTAGGTTTGGCAAATTAACATGAGATTTTTAATCTAGATATATTGATTATTTAATTTGAAGGAAATCGAAACATGGTACCCACCATTATTAATACATCATCCTTTCATAAAAATGTTACGACATTTACATCAAAGATCATACCTAGCTAGATGCTTGGATTCCTCAAAATTAAGTTCAGAACGGAGCTCGTAAAAATGATATTCATTTGCACGTAATTTTTTGCAAATATATAAAATAATCATGAACTATTTGGTAACAAAAACGCTAAATCCAGCATACTAAGAAAGAAGTAGGCAATATCGTAGAGACATAAAGGATTGTATACATTACCACTAGGGGCACCTGCGTCATCAAGGAAGTTATGCAACACTTAAGCGTAGGTCACGCTCAACTGTGCTACAATTATGGAGAACTTCCGCTGTTTCTTTGCAAATTCGTTTCCATAATTACGGGTATCAATTACAAAAATGGAAAATAGACGGGAATAAAAATAAAGTTTATGCACTAA